>JAODAL010063290.1:0-19320 GCA_025379985.1 Phyllomedusa bahiana
GCCTTGTTTCCCAAGCCTCTGGGTCGGGGGGCACTAGCAAACTGATTTCCTTTCATCTTCCTCTCCGCCTCAAATTCGCGCCAACCTCTTTCCAAGGCAGGGACGCGGTAACGTCGGTGTCTAGGAATACCTCCCCCTCCTCCCGGCACAGCTTCAAACAGCCTGACTTGCCTGAGATGATGCACCCTGAGAGTGATGCGCCACCTTGCACTAGCTCTGGACCCCGAACTATGCCTAATGAAGACCGTGAAATTGTGAAACTGTGGGCTTGTGGATTTGCGGAGAGAAAGGCTCCGTGCCCCGCTCTGTGTCCGTCTCCTCCTCCGTCGCTGGCGGGGACTGTTGTTTCAGAGTGTCCAAAGATCGTTCCAGAATAAGATCCCCCACAATGCTCATGCTGAAAAAGGGCATTGTCCGCACTGACCATTTTGGTGGCTTCTTCAAACTGGCAAGGATGGTGCAGAGCTCTTTTCCCTGCCTCCACTTCGGTGGCTCAACACCCCGAAGCCCGCACCGCTGCTTGTCAGGCCATGTGTCACTTCGTACTGCGTAATGGCATTGCGCTGCTTGCCACAATCGCTGGGCATGTGGAGGGTGGAATTCCAGGTAGTTGCCACGTAAAACAATGAGACGGTTGATGGGGAGGCCGAGCTGACGTTTGAAACGCAGCCAGGCGGGAGAAGCAGGGTGCGAACGGCGGAAGTGCGAATTAGACTTCGAGCCTTTCCTAGGCAGTCCAGACCCGGGGTTTAGCTCTTTAGAAATTTTGGACGACAAGGTTCATGAATGTGCCAGGCAAGGGATTGCCCCAGCCTACCGATTTAAGGGCGGCCAGCAGATTTCGCCCGTTATGGGCACCACCTTGCCTGGCACAAGGTTTTTGGGCACCCAGCCAGCGCTCGGTCTCGTTGCGAGAGCGTCCACAGCTCCTGACCTGTGTGTGGACGGTTCCAAGACAGATTAGTTTCAACACGGCCTGGTTCTCTGGGCACGTGATGCCACCAGAGGACCTTGGGGGAAAGAAACCCTGCACCATCCCTGGGTTTTGAAGCCGTGCGCCGAGCCTGAGAGCCACCGTCACCCCCAGAGGGCATCCCCCCACCTCACCCCGTGAGCTGTCACAGAGATATAGCGGGGCCTTGGCCGTGCTTATAGTCCATGTGTCGGTGGTCAGATGGACTTTTCGGCCACAGATGCAGACAACGCGCTTGAAATTTTTAGATGACATGTGGCTGGCCAAGGGTGGGACGGCTTTTTCTGGCAAAGAATGCCTGCTTTGGCAATCTGGTATTGGGGGGAGGCAAGGGCATGATGGCGGAACCCCTCTGTGTCCACCCGACGGAAAGGCAAATTTCCAGGCCCACATTCAGGGTTTTGGCTTTGGGATGGTTTGGGTTAAAGTGTTTCTTTGCTCCCAAACCTGGAAGACAGAAGGCTGGGCTGTAGATGGCGCTGTACGGCGTGCAGGTCGTCAAACTGGCGGGAAAAGGGAAGGGGTAGGATGGGTCTCTGGTGGTGCTGGTGGTACTCGGGCGAGTGGAGGCTGAAGGGAGGCTGATCCTGATTCATGACTCTGAGAGAATGGGCAACTGAGGAACGCTTGGGTGGCGGAGGAGGAGGCGGAGATAGAGGGTGTGGGCAGTGGTTGGAGGCCCGGGGTCGGTCTGGCCTTTTTTGGCCAAGTGTTGCCCCCCATTTCAACTCATGCATTCGCTGCATGTGACTAGACATGTTGGTGGTGGTTAACCACCTAAGGTTCTTGCCCCTACTTATGCGTTTACGGCAAAGGCGGCATATGACATCGCTGGGTGAATCAGGGCTGCTCAAAGAAGGCCCAGGCTTGAGAGGTCCTGGACCTTTTTGACGGCGATAAGCGCGGAGCGGGGTTTGCGCTGACCGTGGCTGGCGGACTCATATCAGCGGGACTTCTGCGACCGCCCTCTCCCTTTTTGAGGCGGAACCCATACTGACACTACCCATCGTATTCCTCCTGTCCAGTGATGAAGCGCTCGCAAGCAAATTCTTGGATCCGCAATGTCGTCATCATCATCATCAACACAGGTGACTTCGTCGTCCTGACATTCTGCATCCAGGAGCTGCGGGCTACAAGCAAGAGGGACTGCAAGGCGTTGCCGACCGCCCGGGATTTTTGCCGATTGAACGGCTTCCTTCTCCTCCTCTGATGGCATCAGTAACTGGGCGTCAGAGCAGAAAAAAATCATCCTCTTTGCCTCTTGATCTTTTAACATGCCTTCTGACCCCAAACCGCATTTTGTCATCAAGAGGTCTTCAGAAAATGGATCATCCACAGTGGTGGGTACACGAGTTGACATTTGGGTGCTTCATGTTGGACGGATGCTGGTGATGCTGATGACGACATTTGTGGCCGTGATGGGAGGACGAGGAGGTAAGACTGCTGGATGCAGGTTGCATTAAACCACTGAAGGAAGATTGGCGACGCTGTTCGTTATGAGATTCACAGGGCCCTGGACCAGCGATGAAGGCTGAGGTCCGCAATGACGATCGTGGCATGCGTGTTGTCCCCAGCACTGGAAAAAAATTTTACCCCCCTTTTCTCGTTACCCTAACCTATTTTTTAAAAAAAAATTTTTTGGTTGGGGGGTTTTAAACCAAAAAACCAAAAATTTCTAAAATTCAAATAAAACTTTTTTTTAAATTTAATGAAAGAGTTTAAAAAAGGGCTCCAAAAAAGGAAAAAAACACGCTAAATTTTCAAAAAATTTTTCCCTTAAAATTCAAAACAAAATTGCTGATTCAAATTTACTGAAAGTGGGATTTCAAAAAAGCTGGCTGCCCCAAAGTGAAAAAACACTATCTAAAATTATTGGATAAAAAAGGGGGTTTTTTTGGCCCTTTCAATTCCCTGTGGTGCTACAAAATTGGTATTAATTTACTGCAAGGTCTCCAATCAAAGCTGTGGGCCCCAAAGTAAAAACAGTATCGAATTATTGGAATAAAAGGGTTTTTTTTGGCCCCTTTTAATTACCTGTGGTAACTCCAATTGCGGTTTTAAATTTAAACTGCAAGGGGGTCTTTACAACTGATGGCAAAAGTCAAAAAAAACGTATCTGTAATGTATTCGGATAATAAAAGGTATTTTTTGGCCCCTTAATTTCACTGGGGAAAATAAAAAATTGTGGTTAAAATTTAACTGCAAGGTGGTTATCAACAAAGGGAATGGGCAAAGTGAAAAAAAATTTCTGAATGTTTTGGAAAATTTAAAGGTTTTTTTTTTGGCACCTAAAACCCTGGGAAAATTTGGGACAAATCGGGGGGAATTCAAATTTTTCAAAAGAAAAATGTTAAAAATAAAGCTATTGCGTGCAATGTCTCACTAAGTCTTGGTGAATTTTTCAGTTTCTTTATAGAGCTTGCTGTGTTGCCCGCGGGGCCCCCCCTGTTCCCCCCCCCCGGGCTTTACGCGGTAGATCTCCTTTTTAAAAACTCACCTAATACATAAAATCTTCCAATCTCTAAAACTAAAAAGTTGTAAGATCACATAACAGTAGAGCTTTCTCTGTGGAAAAAAATAGATTAATTTGCTGAGCTGTTTGGACACAAACAGAGCGAGCCCCAAGTCTGAGACGTGAGAGACCTGAGGTGAAAAGGAAGGGTTCTAGTAAAACGGATCATGTGATTTTTTTCCCGCCCAATCGAACCATACAACCAGTCATGACGTCGCACACAAAATCCACCCTGCTCTATTCTTAAGCTGATTTGGGCCCCCAAAAAGCAGGGGGGAAAAATGGCGCGCCTTAATAGAGATGCAAGTTTTAACCCAAATTATCGCATGATCTAAAAATTTCGATAACTTAAAAACTGTGCGATTTAACTTTGTGAAATAATCGCTCAACATAGTCTCCATGGGACCGGCAATCACCCTGCCCCCAATGTTTTGTGGATGGAGATACCAAAATACGCTCTTCATTAAAAAAAAGAAATGCTTTATTTAAAACTTTGTACCCCTTAAAAAAAATTGGATCTTGATGGAACTTTTGGATCAAGAAAAAAATTTCCTTTAGGGCAGATTGGTTCTCGCCCTTTTGAGTTTTAACCCCTTAAGGACCCCACGTTTTGGCCCTTCCCGACAAACCTATTTTTTAATCGACGTTTCATTTTATAGAGAATAATTTTGACACTTTTCCTTTCCCTGGGATTCAAGATTTTTTTCTCATGAATAGTGCTTTAAATTAGTAAGAAAATTTTGGCCATAAATCCATGTTTGTTTGTGAAAAATTCAAAATTTTATGAAAATTTTTGGAAAAAATTTTTGCATGCAAGACAGAAATTTACCCCAAAAAAGTTTATAACTGCATTACCATATGTCCACTGTAGGGGGCATCATTTTTTAAAGATTTTTATTTTTTTTTTGGGCATTAGGGGGCTTAAAAAGTAGGTCATTTCACATTTTCAGAAAAATTAGCAATATAAAATTTTTTTTCATTGATGGCGTTTTAGATACCCCAAATAAAGCTTATTCTTTAAGAGGGTTCCCCCCAAAATTACTTCACAGAGCCGTTTACAGCCAGTTTCAAGCTTCTGTTCAGGCTGTGGGCGGTTTCAGGGTGTGACTTTTGTCGCTATTCCCAGCTGGTTGTTAGGGGCATTTGGGAATGGGGGTTTTAACAGCAGGATAGGCTCTAATGGGTTAAAAATTTGTCGAAAGATAAAAAAGCTCCTGTGCTGTGATAAGAAAGGGGGGTGGCCACCCCAAAAGGACTGCTAGAGTAGACAGAGGTGGTGGGTAACCTACGAAACCTTTGTTCAAAATCTGTGATTTCAAGAAAATTGCATTATTCTCCCTCGGACCAAGTCCTTTTTAATATAAGTCAACTTCCCTGTCTCCTTTTGCACTTGCCACACAGTAGCCACCATTATTTTGTATATGACCAATATTAGTCTTGATGCTTGGCCAATCCATGTTTCCCATTAGGTTGCTCCTAGCAATCCTTTTTGGGCTGGGCTCCGGAAAATCTACTACACTTCTATCACATATTTTCCTTATACTCTAGCCTATTCCTGAACCCAATTTGAATAAATGTTTAGGGATCTGGTCTGGGGTCACAATTTATATTGTGGTCTGATGTCTAACTATATTGAGTTGTCTGGTCTGGGATTTAAATTTATTTGTGCTACTCTAGAGGCCTGGGATTGGAGAAGAAGCATGGAGCCAAAGATAACTGCAGTCATTTAAGAAAAGTTGTCATGGTGGACTGAGCCAGATGGAGAAGAACATGAAAGATTATAACTCTAACAGGAAAAGGTATCACCCATGAGTCACTAGATTTATAGCAAAGTTTTCACCTCTTCAGACATGTCTATTTGGTAAATCCCTCTACAGGATAACAATTTTAGATGGAGGAGTCATGAAATGGGAGCAGGTGGGTGCAGAGGAGCAGGGTGAGATGGTGGGGGAGGACTAAGATGGAGGTTTGCATTATCTATTGTATTCATGTGGTAGCGTTGGAGGAGGTGCTCACACCCCAAGTGATATAGCCAGGTGTCCAAAAGTAGAAGAACCAAAAGAAAATATATTAGAATTTTATGGCCTATGCACACACATGCATGGACACCAGTTTCTTGCCTCTCCACTTGGATGTGGCAATGTGCAATTGCATCACCATGTTCTGGAGATAGGTGTGGGATCCAAAGTAAAGATACACATATATTTATGGTGTATACTGTGGATATGCCATAAATGTCTAAGATAGGAATACCCCTTTAAGAATCTGTATACATTATGTTTTGACAGTACCTGTTAACTGTAAAAAATTAGGTAACAACATATATTTTAGGTATATTATATTGGTACCATTATAAGAAAGGTCAGCACAAAATATATGTTCGGTTTAAGTTCAGATTCACTTCGAGGGCTTTTCAGGAAGTATTATATATCGATGGCACAACCTTAGGATAGGTCGTCAATATCATCAGATCGCTGGGGGTCAACTCGTTCACCAAGTGTAGCGTTCAGTGTGTATGAGTGTGTAATGTGGGTGTGTAAGGTCTCCAAACTTCCTACTACTCTTTATTAAGCAACACACTTTAGACTGCCAGCAATTATGATCTTTATTCACAGTTAAGGCTGGTTCAAATTAGGGAGGCTCGTATTGTCCTCAGAAAGTTATTAAGGCACAATGGCACATAAAAGTCATGTCCGATAGTTAAGGTCAAATCCGGTAAAAATGGTCAAATCCAGTGATTAGGTCATATCCGGTGTTGAGGTCAATTCTGAGCAGAACTTGGCAGAGATGATGGTTGATATTCAGAAACCAAATTTCAATTAGTAGATTACAGTCCACGATTCCTTGAAGGAGCTGTTAATGAAGTCAGCACTTTCCTTCTGTCTGTCCATACCACCACATTTGTAGATGGCATGTCCACATGGATGGATAACAAGTATGGCTGAATACATTGGATCAATTTCAACCTATTTTTTACTTATGATGATCCAGAGGAAGGCGAAAAACAACCCCCCTGAGAAGTTGTTGCTGGGGGGGAAAAAAATTCCTTCCTGACTCCACATCTGGCAATCGGAATAAATCCCTGGATACTTTGTGGACATGCTGGAATCTAGGTGGATTGTTCGGTGTTTCGTGGTGGGAGTCTTGATGGTATATCGCAGACCAGTGAAGAATTCTTCATCTCTCCTTGATGTTTCAAGAGGTTTCAATTCTATCCCTTTTCTAAAGGAAGAGAAATATACATGTTCAGATCAGTATTCATAGAGCGAACCATATGAAGTCAGGCTTATAAGCACAACCACCTATCCAGATATGTAATATGTAATGGGGATACTACAGGATAGTGATAGTCCATAACAGTAAAGGTTACACTGTCTATGTGTGTACTAATGAGCAATGATAACATTTTGGATATGACTGGGGGTTATAATTATAATTAGATGGTAGGCGGCCATGCCGGACTGCTCACATCAGTCTACTGATACAATTTGCATATATATTATACTCAGTTATCCAACAGTCCAGCAATTTTCTTGTTCTCCCTCTCTATTAATTCCTTCCCTTTTTTCCATCTGATCCTACTTACCCCATCTGTGATTTTGATGTGTTATGCGGGTGTCTTCCTGCAGCCTCCGATCATAGCCCTCCAATGAGCCATGTACATCAACAGCTGCAGTAGACAGTGGCTCATCCACCGCTGTTATCATGGTTGGGATATGCAGGTGTCTTCCTGCAGCCTCCGATCATAGCCCTCCAATGAGCCATGTACATCAACAGCTGCAGTAGACAGTGGCTCATCCACCGATGTTATCATGGTTGGGATAGCAGGTCACAGGTCTAGGAAAAGGTCACGGAGGAATTCATAGGTCCCGATGGAGAATGCTGATCAAAATCTCCTAATAAGAAAGAGAAGAAATACAAGTTCAGGTAATGAACATGTGGAATCACATGTGGAATCATTATGGGTAAATATACATGGGGGTAACAATAACAATATAATACTAATAGGGGTCTGCTATAGGCCCCCAAATATAACAGAACCCATGGAAGATGTACTCCTCAGGCAAATAGATGAGGCGGCTAATCAGAATGAGGTTATTATTATGGGCGACTTTAACTATCCAGACATCAATTGGGAATCTGAAGCTTGTAGCTCTCATAAAGGAAACAGGTTTTTGTCAATAACTAATGATAATTACCTTTGCCAATGGTGCAGGAACCGACTAGAGGAAAGGCCCTTCTAGACCTAATATTAACTAATAGACCTGACAGAGTAACAAAGGTTCAGGTTGAGGGGCACCTAGGGAATAGTGACCATAATATAATAAATTTCCGTTTATCCTTCAATAGAGTTTTTTGTCAAGGAGCCACAAAAAACACTGAATTTTAGGAAGGCTAATTTTATTCTGCTTAGGGAGGCCCTAAACCGTATTGACTGGGACAATGTGTTTAAATATGGCAGAACTAATAATAAATGGGATATTTTTAAAAACATCCTAGGCTACCACTGTGAGAGGTACATACCTTATGGTAATAAAAAAATTAGAAACAGGAAAAACCCAATGTGGATCAACAGGGATGTAAAAGAGGCAATAAAAACAAAAAGAAAGCGTTTCACCTACTAAAACAGGAGGGCAGTGAAGAGGCACTAAGAAGCTATAGGGAAAAAAATAAAGTGTGTAAAATAAAGATAAAGGAAGCAAAGCTGGAGACGGAAAGACATATTGCTATAGAAAGTAAAACTAACCCCAAAATATTTTTTAACTATATAAATAGTAAAAAGATTAAAACAGAAAATGTTGGCCCTTTGAAAAATACTGAGGGAGAGACAGTAGAGGGCGATGAGAAAAAAGCAAACGTATTAAACACTTTTTTCTCTACTGTATTTACCGAGGAGGATGACCTTCTGTTGAACAGAGAATGTGGTAAACTCCACTTAAAAGTTTCTTGTCTAACCCAGGAAGAAGTGCAGCTCCGTCTTAGGAAGATTAAAATAGACAAATCCCAGGTCCAGATGGCATACACCCCCGTGTCCTAAGAGAGTTAAGTGATGTCTTAGATTGGCCCCTATTCTTTTTATTCATGGACTGTCTAATAACGTGGTATGTCCAAAAGGATTGGCGCATAGCAAATGTGGTGCCAATATTCAAAAAGGGGTCAAAAAGTGATCCAGGAAACTATAGGCCGTAAGTTTAACCTCTGTTGTACGTAAAATGTTTGAAGGTTTTCTCAGAGATGCTATCCTGGAGTATCTCACTGAAAATAAATGTATAACGCCGTTCCAGCAGGGGTTCATGAAGGATCGGTCCTGTCAGACTAATCTCATCAGCTTCTATGAGGAAGTCAGTGCTAGACTGGATCGGGGTGAGGCACTGGATGTCATATATCTGATTTTTCTAAAGCATTTGATACGGTGGCACATAAATGGTTGGTAAATAAAATGAGAATGCTTGGACTGGGGGAAACTGTGTGCAAGTGGGTAAGTAACTGGCTCACTGATAGAAAACAAAGGGTAGTAATTAACGGTACATACTCAGACTGGATCGCTGTTACTAGTGGGGTACCACAAGGGTCAGTATTGGGCCCTATCCTCTTTAACATTTTCATTAATGATCTTACACAGGGAATACACAGTAGAATATCGATCTTTGCAGACGATACTAAGCTCTGTAAAGTAATCAACACAATAGAGGATAATATGTTATTACAAAGGGATCTGGATAAGTTGGAGGCCTGGGCAGGGAAATGGCAGATGAGGTTTAACACTGATAAATGCAAGGTTATGCACATGGGGAAGAGAAATCCATTACATGATTACATGTTAAATGGAAAAACACTGGGTAAAAGTGACATGGAGAAGGACTTGGGAATCCTGGTGGACAGTAAACTTAATTGTAGCAGCCAGTGTCAGGCAGCAGCAGCCAAAGCAAATAGGATCATGGGGTGCATTAAAAGGGGCATAGATGCACATGATGAGAACATTATTCTCCCATTATACAAGTCACTGGTTAGACCACACATGGAATATTGTGTACAGTTTTGGGCACAGTGCACAGGAAAGACATTGTAGAGCTTGAACAGGTTACAAAGGCGGGCAAAAAAATAATAAAAGGACTGGGTGGACTACAGTACCAGAAAGATTGGCAAGATTAGGGTTATTTAGTTTAGAGAAAAGAAGGCTTCGGGGGACATAATAAAATATGTTTAAATACATCAAAGGTCAATATAGAGATCTTCTCCAAGATTTATTTATACAAGGGCTGTATCTAGAACAAGGGGCATCCTTTACGTCTTGAGGAACGAAAGTTTCTACATAAAATAGAAAGGGATTCTTTACTGTAAGAGCATGTGAGACTATGGAATTCTCTGCCAGAGGGACTTGTCATGGTGAATTCAATAACGAGTTCAAAAAGGGTTTGGATGCATTTCTGGAGCGTAATAATGTGACAGGTTTATAGTGACTAGGATTCAGGAGAGGGCTCATTGATCCAGGGATTTTTCTGATTGCCAGATTGGAGTCAGGAAGGAATTTTTCCCTAAAATGAGGACAATTGGCTTCTACCTCATTGGGGGTTTTTGCCTTCCTCTGGATCAACACCTTAGCACAACAGGCTGAACTAGATGGACGACTTGTCTTTTTTTTAGCCTTACAAACTATGAAAGTTGTTTCTGATGATAAATGAAGATCTATGTGCATAACCCACAATATGAAAATCTATGACTTCCTGCTTAATTGTCATGTGAACTTGACCAAGCAGAATTATGGATGTAAAACCAACTACTGACCTGTAATGCTGTTATGTCTATGTGCTGTAGAAGGACGTGGCTCATCCACTGCCGTTAGTGGGGGCAGAGCCGCAGGTTACAGGAGTTGCTTCATGGTGTTATGGAGGTTATGGAGGAAGAAGGAGACTGGGATGGATAATAAGATGACAATTTCCTCTGTTTCTTCTTTGGAATGGGTCCTCTACCAACACTGTCCAGTGACCACTGACTTCTCACTTTCAACTGAAAAGCTTGGCCATTCAGCTCTCGTTCTGGATGGTGACTGGATGATATTGCTTTGACCACTCAGGACTCACAAAGCTGAACTGATTGAAGATTGCTTGTTGCTTAGAGTCGATTTCATTTGGCTGTTAAGCAATGTATAGAGTTTCTTCTGTATTTAGGTCAACATCACCTTCCATCATGATTGCTGGTGGTGCCATTCTCCTGGCTTCCACATCTTCCCAGTTGATGTCAGAGAAAAATTTATGTTTCTTGATGTCCTTTTTGACTCCCAGCCGCTTGAACTGGTCTTTACACAGCAGCCCTTTTATGATGCTGACTGTGTGGCGAGTTAGATACTTTGGGTAGAACGGATCATAATAGAGGACCAAAGTCTCCGTAAACACATGTGTTTGTCCATGAAAGGGCTTCTCTTTTGTGAACAGAAAGTAGAGGATGACACCAATGGCAAAGAAGTCCACTGCGCTCCCTTGTCTCTGGTTCTGCAGCATTTCTGGAGGTGCGAATCCTGCTGTACCTTTACTCTTATCAGCGCTTCTGAATTTACCAGCCACAATAGCAATGCCAAAATCTGTTATCTTGATGTGGCCGTCTCCAGTCAGAAGAATATTTTGCGGCTTCAGGTCCCGATGAACGATGCCTTTTCGATGCAGGAACTCTGTGCCACAAACCACTTCTGCTGTGATAAATTTTACTGTGGCGGTATCAAGAGGAAAGTTCTTGTTGACAAATTCTTTTAGGTTTCCTCTGGCAGCCACCTCCATGACATAATACACACAGTTCAGTGTGTGGAAGGCAGCTAGGCCGTGGATCAAGTAAGGGCTCTCATGAGAGAATTGGAGGATATTGCGCTCTATGAAACTGTATCTGCCGCTTGTATAAACCGTTTTTTTCACTATTTTAATGGCAACACTTTCTTTGCGGATGGTATCTGTTGCCAAGAAGACATATCCAAAGGTTCCTATGCCCAATGTATGGTGTAAAGTGAAGCACTCCAATGATAGGGGAACAGTAGGAGATGAGGTGTTTTTAGAGGTGCCAGGTTCTTCCAGAGAGATGTCGCTTTTGGCTGATTTCTCTTTATGGCAACTGCTGCTTTCAGATGTTATCGCAGATCTGCTGAGCTCTCTTGGTGTCTCCAGTTGAAGAGAGCTGATATCATTGCTGTGATGCTTCACAGATCTACAAGTATCCATCATCCTCTTACTGCTTCCTATCATGGTATTTTCCACTTATCATTTCTTTTTCTTCTCTGTAGATGACACATTATTATAGCCTGTTGTGAAAAAACAATAGAGTCAATGGAATGGTTTATTACATTATAGGAAAATAATTCTATTGATATACTGTTGTATCCATGTATGTATCAACATGTGCACAATGACCACTATGCATTGGTTTGGGTGTAAGGGCCCATAGGGTAAAGGGAAAAATAAATTTGTTTTTCTTTTTTTTTTGACTACATTGAAAAAACCATGGGGGATATCTACATAATACACGGAAAGAAACCACTTTTTATTTTTACACAATGTCCTCCCCTCTGATGTCCCCCATATTTGGTTGTGAGGGGGCCCAAAATGGGGTTTCAAAAGGGACCATTGTCTATGATAATGCAGGGTTCCCCCTGCATTTCAGTTCAGTAACCCTTTTTCCGGGTTTTCCTTAATGGGGAAAAGAACTTGTCTTTTTGCTTTTCTCAGTTTTAATCCGGCTCCTCCATTTCCCTTTTTTTTCCCCCTTCTCTCCATTAGCCCCCTCTTCCTTCTTTTTAGCGGTATCTTGTTGTTGTTTTAGACAGGAGAAATATATATAAATAAAATTTTTTTTTTGAATTTTAAAATTTTTTTTTTTTTTTTTTGTTAGAAAAATCCCAAAAAAAAACTGACAGGAATATTACATAATAAAACTGAAAAATGTAATGCTATTGGAGGTGCCATAGGGGTTTTCAAGCTTTGGGAGGGGGCCGTTGGGATGCTTGATATTTCTTTGGTTGTGCTGTGTGTACTGACTACAGTCCCCACCTTATACAACTATATGTGTATATAAACTAAGAATTATGCAATGCTTTTAAAAAATTTAAAATTGTCTTAGTCCCTTTAAAGCTTTTTCCCAAAACCTCTGATTTTCCATCATATGATGTGAGTGGGCCCGATGGATACCAAAAGGGACCGTCATCGAAAACCCAATATATGTTCCATCTTTTCCCGTTCACCCAAGCCATGTCCAGGTTTTTTTTGGTGGGCTAAAAAACTTGGTCTTTTTGTTTTCCCTTACCCCTTATCCATCTCCTCTAGTTCCCCCTTTTGGGATCTTCTTTCTTTCCCCCGTCTTCCTTCTTTTTGGCTGCCCTTTTTTGTTATTTGTGTAGAAAAAAAAGGAACATATAGCCTATGGTTTTTAATAAAATTTTAAAGGCTGCAAAAAAAACTAAATTATATGTCTCTTCAAATCCCTTTCAAAGACTATGGTGGGAAAACCCCCCTTTAATTACCAAAGTGAGCTAGATTTTTTATGTTTCTCTGGAGGTTTTGGCCCTTTTTCTTATTCTTTCTATTCACCCACTTTCAACACTTTGGGTTTAAAACATATCCCCCTTATTTTTCTTTTAAAGGGGGTTTACCCGGGTCGGGCCTTTTTTTTCACAAAACAGACTTCCACTTTCTGTGCAGGGTGTGGGCATTGACGACATTTCACCTCTTCTAGATCCTTTTCCAACTGTGTCTTCAGGGGGGGGGGGAAGCCTTGGTTATAAAGGGGTTTTTTTAAAAAAAAAAATTTACATGACACTGTCCAAAAATGAACCCCTGGCTACAAAAAATAAGCTAGCAAAATTGTTTTTGTCTTGAAAAAGAAGCTCCCCCAAGACTAGCAGAGGGGGGGTTTCTTCTCCACCCAAAATTAAAATTTTTTTTGCATAAAAAAGATAAACATTTGTCACTCCGCACCCCCAACACAAGGCTACTGATGTTTCTCTGGCCCAGAAACCCTGGGGTTTAAAAATTTTTTCCCCAAATAAGGAAAAATAGTTTTAAGTAGATAATCTTATGAAAAAACAAGCGGAGATAAAAAATCCCATATTTTTTAAGGGGAACCCAAAAAGGAAAAAAAATATTTGGTAATAGTCTTTGTTAGTCCCATCTTAACAGCATTAGGGCCCCCCTGGACTTTAGCTTTTGAAGGGGGCCCTTGGCCAAATGTTCGGGTGGCCCCTCCCTGGGCCCCCGGGGGCCCCGGGGCGCACCCTTTGCCCGGGCCCCCCCCCCCCCCCCGGGTGTTTGCCGGGGTGGGGGTTGGCGCCGCGGGCCGGGGGGAACGAACGGGGGTTTCCGCAGCACATAGAGACTAACCTGACCTGGGTTCCCTGCCCCGTCCGCACCCTCTCCCGGGGCCGAGGCGCGCGTGTTTTAGCCCCCCAAAGGCGCGCGCGCTCTTTCCCGGGAAAAATTTAAAGGGCCACGCCCCGAAAATTTTGGCAAATTTGCCGGGGGTTTCCCCTTTTTAAAGGGTTCCCGGCCCCCCAATCATCCTTGCGGGATCATGTTGCCCACCCTGCCCTTTCCTGCCTGCCCCGACTACGTTTGGGACACGTATCTGTCCACGCTGCACCTCGGCCCCCATCGCAAGAAATTTTCATTTCAGGGGTAACAAACCTGGTAGCCTAAACGCGCAGCAAGTCCCCCCGGGCTTTTGCGGGGGGCTCGGGAAAAAAAACGGGGGCTACTTAGTTTCCCTTTTCCTTGGTGGGTTTAACTTTTCATCGCTTGGGGTTTGGTCAGGGGATCCACTCCCCTGCCGCTACACCAAAATTTTATTACCACCCCAGGCCCTTGGCCGAGCCCCCAAAAAAAAACCTTGATACCACATGGACCATGCCCCCTTAAAAACCAACCCCCCAGGTGATTCATAAAACTTGCCTACACGGGAACCCCCCGTGATTTTCCTGTAGACAGCCCTTAGTCACAAGTTTCCTTTTCTACTTTTTGCACGTGCTAAGAACACAAAGCTTTAAATGTCCCCCCAAACCCCCGGGGATCCAGGATGTGCGGGGGGCCCCCCATTTTTGGGTGGAGCACCCGGGGAAACTCCCTTTGCCCTTCACAAGGCATGCATGGTATTTTTATACAATGCAGGTTTTATGTAGCTTTTGTCAATATTTTTTAAAAAACCTAAAAATAAGAGGGGAATCCCATTTTAAGCCCTTCCCCAAAAAAAATTCATTTTAATTGTCTCTAACCTTGGGGGGGCACATGTATAAAAAACTTTGTTTTTTCAAAGCCTATTTGAAATTAATGGGATCTTGTTGGTTGCTTTGAGAAAGAAAAGGGACAGTCTTAGACCTAAAACATTTTTCTTAAAATGAACCCTATAAAATTTTTAGCCATATGACTGGCTGATTATGATCCCATACATCATAAAATTTTATTAACATGGCGATGTTAAGTATCAGAAAAGACAATATGTTCCTTGAAATCAAATTTTAAATTTGAAATTTAACTTTTTATTTGACTTTTCCCTTGGGGTGACACAACTTTAAAGTTATGGACATGAGGGCTTTAAAACTTGGCCTTCTAATATGGGAAAGGAGATAATATCTTTTGGGGTACTAAAAAAGCAATGTGCGGTGCAGCTAGAGGGCCCCTAAAATATCTAAATTTGGGTTTGACCCCTTTATATGGGGGGAAATTTGGCTGTTACAGGGAAAGGTGTTAATCTGAGCCTCATACTGAAAGATTATAAACAGTTTTTTATTTCATTGTGTGACTTTCCTCCCTTTTCTGTCCTTTAGGGAATTTTTCGGGGTTCCGGAGGTTCATTTTAAACTTTCTTTTTTTTTGCGGGAAATTTTTGCTCCTCATACCCCGAGCCATCCTGGGCCAGGTTTATACAGGGACACTGAGAAGGGGACCTTTGATGGTTCCTTACCCTTCCCGGGCTTTCCGGGACATCATCTCCACCCTTTTCTCCTTTTGGGTCTCCCCTCTTTCATTTATCTCCCCTTTCTCTTCTTTCTCTAAATGCTTTCTCTTCTCCTTTTCCCTTTATTTTATTTGCAAAAACAAAGTTAAGGAATCAAAAGCAATAAACTGCCCGATATCCACAGTGGCTTCCCCGTGTTACTCTAGCGGGCAGCAGTGAGCAAAAGCAACAAATGTCTCCCCGGGATTTTGGGTTTAAATTAAACCCCCGTTTTGTCACCCGGGGATTGTGATGTCATAGGTTTCTTTCCGGCCCTTGGATTCAAAATAAAGTTGAGAAAAACATTTTTGTATGTGTTTTCCCCCTCTAACTTTCCCATTATCTATTTCTTAAAACTATCTATCTATTTATCTATTATAAACAATTTGGGGCTTTTAAAAATATGTAAATTTTGGGGGCCTTAGAGTTTTTTATATTTTTTTCATAATTTTGAGCAAAAACTGCATCATACTTTTAAATTCAAAAAGCAGATATGGGAAACCCCAAAAACCCAAAAAATAAAATCAAAAATTTTGAGACCCTTTTAAACCTTTTTTGTGAAGGCAAATTTATCTAATATCACATTTCCGTAAGTGGCAATTAAATTTTTTTTTAAAACAAAAAATAAATTTAAAAGGGGAAATTTTAGTCGGTTTGTTCAATCAATGGGGATGACAATCAATGTGTGATCTGTTTTGTTTTTAAAGGGAAAAGTAATCTATCAAGTTTATCTTCACAAAAACGTTAGTGGGAAGGGTTTGATGCCACCCAAAAAAGGAGATTTTTTTTTAAATAGGAAGAGTTCTTGGGCGTTCATGAGGCCCGGAAAAAATATCCAATAATTTTATTTAAAAATTTTAAAATATTGTTTTTGATTGGAAGAAATTCAAGACCAATATTACCCCTTTCCAAAAAGTGGTCATCCAACAAATCCCACCAAAAAGTAAGGTTAAAAATTAGTCACAAAAGGGCCCCCAAAGTAATTCTAAGCAAATAAAGGCCTTTTTCATTTGGCTAAATTTTTTTGTTTATGAATGCACCCAGGAGGAAATCTAAATAACAATGTCAACATGGCAGCCAAAGCAAGGGGGAACACCACTACTCTTTAAAAAGAAAACCCTTTCTGCCAAACTGTTATTGGTAAAGGGTCTCCTGGACCCAAACCTAACAGCTAATGGAACCCAAAGTTTTGTGGGGGTGATACCAAAAAACCCGGGTTTTTAAAATTAAAAAAACGTTATATTAACACTTAAAGTAAACCAAAAAAAACACCTCTAAAATCCAGTCTGTTGGGGGGAACTTTGGGATCAAGAAAAAAAATTTCCCCTTTTGAGCAGGTTGGTTCTCGCCTTATGGGTTTTAAACCCCCTTTAAAGGCCCAAAGTTTTTGGTTTTTCCTGACCAGCCTATTTTTTTTTTAAAACAACATCTTCCTTTATATCAAATAACCCTTTTTTACATTTTTCCTTTAATTTTAGGGGGTTTTTTTCAGGACACATTGTGCTTTTAAAATTAGTAAGAAATTTTTTGGGCCTACAATCCTTGGTTTGGGTTTTTTAAAAATTAAAAAAAAATTTTTTTGAAAATTTTACCACCCAAAAAAATTTGTAACTAGCATCTGCCCTTTTTTCCCCCTGTAGGTTGGCATCATTTTTTTAAAAGTCTTTTTTTTTTTTTATGAAATTGGGGGGTTTAAAAAATTTGGGGGGTCATTTTTCACCCTTTGCAAGAAAATTTGAAATAAACATTTTTTTTTTGGGAACCGTTTCAGTTTTGACTGGGTTTTTATTGGCCTGTATGTTAGTACCCCCCCTAAATGATTGTGTAAGAAAATAGACAATTTAAAATTTTAAAACGTATTTTGGAAGTTTTTTTTTAACCCTTTAGGTATTTCACAGAAATTAAAAACAAAATGGAGGTGAAATTTCAAAATTTTACTTTTTTTTTTCAGATTTTCAATTTTATCCATTATTTACTTTGGGAACACCCTACATGTGCCCCGGTAAATGGGAACTCAACATTTTTAAACCCCGATTCTGTCATTTTTTTAGAGATTTTCCCATATGGGGGGCCCCCAAATGCGCTAAATTTTGGGTCCCAAACCCCAAGCCCCAGAATTTCTTGGGGGCTCATTTTTATCACGATTTTATTTAGGGGCCATTTTCAGGTTTGAGGACCCTAAGGTGCCTAAAAATTAAAAAAAACACCCATAAAAAAACCCAATTTTGGGGGAAAGTAAACCCCTTAAGGAATATTTTCCAGGGGGGACCAGTGAGTATATTTTACCCCAAAAAGGGGTTTCACAAAAATTTTTTTGCGTAAGGGCCCGTGAAAATGAAAAAAAAAATTTTTTCCCAATAATCTGCAATTTTAGCCCGAAAAAAAGTTTTTTTTACATAGAATCCTGGAAAAAAAGGCATTTCCCAAAATTTTTTTACCAAAAATTTTTCCAATTCTGGCCCCAAAACCCTACATGTGGGGTGTAACTGTGTTTTGGGGAATGGCAGGGCGTACAAGGGGGGGGTGTTATTTGGTTTTGGAACTCAGATTTTTGGGGGGGCCATGTCCCCATTTGCGAAAGTTTCCGAAAGAAAGGGTCGGTTTTCCCTTCCCTTTTTGCCTCTTCTCTGTAAACACCCCAAAGCGGGGGAACCCCTCCCCAAAACTCCGGGAACTCTCTGCTCATCCCCGGGGTCATGTTTCCCGCACTCCCTCATCTAGGGATGGGGTTTTTTTTTTTCTTCTTACAAAAATCCCGGGGGTCCCCTTTTTTTTTTTACCTTAAAATACTAGCCTTTTAGCATGTATATTCTTTTCCCCCCTTTCAGCCCGGGGACTTAACACCCCCTACAGTTTGGGAAATTTATCCCCCTTTTTTCCCTTTTGGGCAAACCTTTTTTATGCTCTCTTTCTTTCGTTTTTCTACCTACACCCCCCGCGTATTCCTTTAGGTTTTTGATATTCAAATTTGCCCCTTTTTTTTTTCCCCCCAGTTTTTGCATTTGCATTTCATAAAATTTACCTTTTCTGCCTTAGGGCCTACCTTTTTAAATTTTTAAGGTAAGTTATTATCCACTCCTACCTAACCTACTCCCCTTTTTTTTGTTTTTTCTATTCCCTAGTTGTTTTTATATCTCCCCTTCCCTAGTTTTAAAACCAATTTAAATTTCCCCCCCTCCTCCCTTTCCCCCTCCCCTTTCCCTTTTTCTTACCCTCTTGTCTTTCCCCCTTTTTTCTTTTTGTATTTTTATTCGCCTCCTCTCTTTTTGGCCCCCTTTAACTTAACTTCATTCTTCTGTTCTCTCCTTTAAATTTTGTTTTTTTCTTTTACCACAGATGTCCCCTTGATGAAGGAATTTTTCCCAAATGTCAAAATATTGGGATTTTCTACTTTTGTTCCCCCATGTTTATGTAAAAGCACTTTTGAATATTGGGATTTTTTTTATCAAAAAATTTTCAAGTTTCTCTGAAAATATTTTCCCAATTCCCCCTGTAAATTTCATTTCCCAAAAAATATTTTCTATATACCCTCCCTTTGGGGGGTGCAGGGGTTAATGTTACTTATCTTAGTTTTTGGCCCCCTGACCCAACCTATTTTTTAAATCTGACATATGTCACTTTATATTAGAATAACTTTTTTCCAAAATTTTTTTGTCCATGTATTTCAAGGGCTGTTTTTTTCGTGACACATTGTGGGTTTAGGTTTGTAAGAAATTTTGGTTTCCCTACAATTCTTTTTGTTTTGTGAAAAAAAAAAAAAACAAAATTTTATGAAAATGTGGAAAAAAAGTGTAATTTTTAAAGTTCTAAAATTTCTGGTGCAAACAGATAAGTATTTACACAAAAAAAGTATATAAAATAGAAACTGCCC
>JAODAL010063291.1:0-19320 GCA_025379985.1 Phyllomedusa bahiana
CCCAAACCAGTTTGGTTTCCCTGGGGGTTTTTTAAAACCCGGGGGCCCTTGCCTGGGGCAAAAACTTTACCTCTCAGCTACTCACAATGCTTTACAAACGACCTTTCTTGACTAAAGAGAGGAAAGGCAGGGTTTGATGTCATCCTGCTGGGTCACATGATGTGCAATTCAAACACATCACACACGCCCCCTTCTGAGCACACAGAGCTGAAGAGCTGGATACAGGAGGTATGAAATGAGATTGTGGCAAAACCCCTTTAAGACTGACTCAGTCCCGTTCACTTCTATAGGAGCGTTTCCTAGTCATGCTCTGTGACCTGGGAAGCAGTCAGTGTGCAGGGAGGTGAAAGGGTGAACTGTGACTATCTCCTCTTGTGACTGGTGGATCCTGTGTTATCTATACACACTGGTGTCTCCTTTCAGTTTGACCCTCTTTGTGCTGATAATGAGCAGACAACTGAGAATCTTGCTGTACAGAACAGCAAGTGTCAGACTATTATTAGGCTTAGTGGCCAAAGTGAAAACTGCAGGACTAAAGAATTAAAAATATTGAAAGTGATATGGAAAAATAAAAAAAAACAAACCAAAAATTCTTTAAAAATATGTGTTGAACATAAAAATGTGAGTTAAACAAGAAGTCATTTTTGATGACCCAGACTTGGCCTTGCTGCTTGCATTTCTTGTTTTTTCGGGATGTGCAGGTATAATGGCAAAACCAAATGTTACTTAGTATGAAGTTAATCTGAGAGCCCTGGCACTAACTGAAACTGAGGCCTGTGATTTTCCGGTCAGCTGCTCCGGATGTGCCCATGGATAGAGCACGATCACTTATGTTACTCAGAAGCCAGAAGGTCTCGTGTGCCCCCTTATGGAGGTCATGGGAAACGTGATGCACACAAAAGTAATGGAAATGTGCATCGAGATGTAGAATACAGCTGGAAATAGAAGCTCGGGCTGATCACAGTGATTACTCCACGCTTTGTAGGAGGCCAAGTCCACACGTTGCAGGTTTGTAGCCTCTGGAGCAGAGGACAGGGCTGTGCATGTGGAGCGGATTTTTCTATGCTTGAGATCCGCAGCGTGTCGGTTTCTGGCACAGAATATTCATGGGTTTGTTGTGAGCAGGGCTGTGGAGTCGGAGTCGGTGCCTATTTTGCAGGAGTCGGAGTCGTCATAAAAAGGACCGACTCCCAAAATATATAATAAGTTGGTCCAGTTGGTTTGATACAGTGCAAAGAGCAATTTTATATACAATTTATCTTGACTTTACCCAAAAATTTTTTTTTCCAATTTTTTCCCTTGCTTTTTTTCTCAGATTTTTTTCCCCTACAGCATTGTTTCTGTTTTGCCCCCTAAAAAATCCAAAAAGTTAAAATTTTTATTAAATTTTTTTAGTAATTTGGGAAAACCCCCCTTTTTCAATACTGCCTGAAAACCTTCTGGGTTGGATCAGATTCCCAAACGTCTTGCCCCCAAAAAAGGGTCCCCCGGTCTCCTTAACACAATTTTCCCCCCCGTTGTGCGGCCCGGACTTTTATACAAATCCAGCTTTTTCTTCAAACCCCTACCCACAATTTTGGGTTTAAAAAAATCCAAAATTTTTACCCTTTACTTGTCAGTGTCTGTTTTAACCCCAAATAGCTTGATTATTTATCATAAGGTGATAAAAAACCCGATTTTCCCAAAATTTTTTTTCAGTAAAATTATCACTTTTAAAAATCCCCCTGTAAAGAGGTTGGGGGAGGTTTGGGGAAATGAGGGGTCGGGGCTTTGGCTTTTCCCACTCACAAGGGCCCGAGATTACATAAAAAAAAAGGGGTAAATTTTTACCCGAAAACCCCCTGACGTTACTTGGGGGTCGTTTCCGGAAATTCTCGGAAAGATTTTGTCCTGGGTTTACCTTGCTGCAGTGCGGGGTGTTTTGGTCTCGGATTTTGAGTCCATTGGTTTTGGCACTTTCTTTGTATTGTGTGGATTATATGCTTTCTCATGTTCAGTTTTCAGCATCTTTTGGCCTCTGTTTCCAGTTTTGGGGTGGACTGGGAAATCATTGGAAGCTTTTCCCATGGTTTCCGAAGGCTCTCACCTTTTCAAGTGCTTTGGGTTATTTTAGTGACTAAAACATGGAAAACAAGACCCTTGTCCTGATTTCATTGGGGGGCCTTTTGACGGCTTTAAGTGAAAAGCTGCTGGTTTTATGCAGGGAAAAGGGATGAGATTTTAAAACATGGCCTCCCGTGGTTGTCATTAAAAAACACCAAAAACTAGTAAGGGCCCAATTTCTGAAACTCTGTGATATAAAGGGTTTTTATGTAGAGGGGGGAGAAGCGGGGCCCTGATATATAGGGTTTTATTATAAGAGAGAAGCTGAGCTTTGTTTTATAAGGTTAAAATATAGGGGAGAGAAGCTTAACTCTTGTGATATATAGGGGTTTTATCCCGGAGAGGGGGGAAAAACTGAGCTCTTTGGGCTATAAGGGTTATATGATAAGGGAGAGAAACGAGCTCTGTGAAAATATAGGGTTTTATGAAGAGGAGGGTGAGCCCCTGTGGGTATATAGGGTTATATGATAGAGGAAGGAGCGAGCTCTTTGATATATAGGGTTATATGATAGAGAAGCTGAGCTCTGTGATATATTGGTTTTATGATAAAGGGGGGAGAAACTGAGCTCTGTGATATATAGGGTTATTTTGATAGAGGGGGGAGAACTTAACTCTGTGATATATATGGTTTTTAAACAGAAAAGGGGGAGAAAACTGAGCTCTGTGGGGGTATAGGGTTATATGAAGAGGGGAAGGAAGGAAAGCTGAGCTCTGTGATTTTATAGGGTTATATGAAGAGGAAAAAGGGCTGAGCCCCTGTGATATATAGGGTTATAAATAGAGGGGGAAAGGGGCCCGAGCTCTGGATATATAGGGGGTTTTATATAGAAAGCTGAGCCTGTGATAAATAGGGTTTTATGAAGGGGAGAGAAGCTGAGCTCTGTGATATATAGGGTTATATGATAGAGGGGAGAAGCCCGAGCTCTGTGATTTTTAAAAGAGTTATATTTATTAAAGGGAGAGAAGTGAGCTCTGTGATATATAGGGTTATATGGGTAGGGAGAGAAGCTGAGCTTTTTGGGTTTTAGGGTTAATTTTGGGGGGGGGGAGAGAAGTTGGGGCTCGGGGATATATAGGGTTATGTGATAGAGGGAGGAAGCTGAGCTCTGTGTTAAAATAGGGTTATATGATAGAGGGAGAGGACGGGTTCTGTGGGTTAAAAGGGTTTAGATAAAGGGGCTGAGCTCTTATATTTAGGGTTTAAAAAGGTGGGGTTTTTGTGCAGTATTAAAAACCCCAGGAGAGGAAAAAAAAGGGGATTTGGGGGGGGCCAAAGGCGCACGCCAATGTGTAATATAATTTTTAAAGATAAGATTAGAATAAAAATATATAGTTAAACTCAAACTGAGCCAAAAATTGTACTATACAATGGAAAAACTCCCCTTTGTGGATGTGTATCCAATGGTAGGGCTGCTTTGGGCCCCTTTAACACGCCTTTTTCCCCCCGCACGAGGAGATCCAAAGGGTTAAATTTTAATGCTGAGCTGTAAATAGCTCCCCAATTTTAAAGGGTTCCCGCGCTCTAAACCTTAAAGTAGAAGCTCTTATGAGCAATACACACCATCCTTTTTAAATTTTTAAAGGGATATTTAATTTTGCACATAAAATTTTCATTAAAAAAAATTAAAAAAATTTCTCAACATAAAACAATATAAAACCCCCAAAAAACTCTACGCGGGTTTTGCACGCCTCTAGCCGGGTTCAAACGGAGTGGTGATCTTATGGGCTGATACCCCCTTATAACATTCCCTTGTTAAAAAATGAACTAACAAATTGGGGGCGCCCCACCCGTAAAAGCACTTAAAATATCCTCCCAAAAAAAATACTTATTACCATCGCAGGTTTGGGACGGCGATGGGGACAAAAGTAGCCCCATCGTGGCCAAAACCCGTTCAGGGTCATTTGGGAAAAAGTTTGTATTTATTCCCGGGTTTTAATAAAATTTCGATCTAACAGTTTATTTTAAAAAGGTTTTTTGATTTCTTTATTTTATCTGGCGGGGGGCACTAAGGATGAGGCTGATAAATTTTTTTTTTTTTTTAAATATGAAAAAATTTGGGGGATTACTTTTACCAAAAAATAAGAAAACCAAAAGAAATACAATTTTTGGATCACAAAATTTTACGTGAAAAAAATAAAATCCTTTTCTAAAAAATTTTTTTAAACCGGGGGAAAATTTCCCAAAAATTACGTGCACTTTTTCAAGTAGCCACTACAATAAATGGAACCCCGGAACGTTTCCATTCGGACAATTTTCCCGGGGGGAAAGAAAAAAAATTTTACTTTAGATTTAGGTATATAAAAACCCAAAAAAAGTTCTTAAAAAAGAGGGTTTTTTCAAAAAGGATACCCTAGAAAATTATTTCCCAAAAGCTAATGGGAAAAAACCCCTTTTCAATGACAAAAGGAGGATTGGCACACAGGGCCCCAAAAAGGGTTTTATTCAGACATACCCAAAAATAATTTTAAACACCGGCAATTTTCGTCCCCAAAATAAAGACTATATGGGACCAGGCAAAAAATTTGGGGTTTTTCCTCTTACAGATCCGGTATTGAAACCCCATTGCAAAAAAACCCCCCCCACATTTTCGGAAAAGCGAAAAAAAAATAAAAAAACAAATATTTTCACCATACTTTAAAAGTTAAAAATAATAAACTTAATGATCCAAAAAGATTCTGTGAATAATTTTCCCAAAAAGGGGCCCTTTTTCCCTTTTGGTTTTTCCCCTCTGTAATGTTGCCAAAAGATCCCAAATGGGTTTTACCTTCCAGTCCCCGGGGTACCCAAAGATCATACAAATTAAACACCCGGTTTTTCGTGTTAAATTTTAGTTTTGTGGTTTTATTTTATCCCTTGGATTGTGGAAACAATTATATTGGGGGGGAACATCCACAAAATTATCGGGAAAATTTTTAATAAAACCCTCGTTATAAATAAAAAAAAGGGGGAATAGTTAAAATAGGGTTTACCCCAGAACCTACAGGAAAAAACAAGGTTTAAACAAAATTTTTTTAAAAACCCCAAACCCCCCTAACTAAAGTACCAAAGAGAATTTTCCCTGAAACCCGGGTTTCCGTCCCTCTTTTAAAAAAAAAACCTTTTGGATTTTTTAAATTTAAACACCCTAAACCCATAGGGCCCTTAATGTGGTACAAGAAATTGTTTATTGAAAATCTCCCCTCAAACAAATATTTATTTGTACACCGTTAATATGCTTTTAAGACCTGGAGGATACAGCCAAATATGGTAGCAATTAATAAGGTTCAATATTCCCGCAGTATAGATTTCATATATTGTGTTATTATGAGGGTGATATAAATGCAAGAGCGAGTAATGAATATAGTAGTGGCAACCTAGAGGGGGACGTTCACAATGTGGAGCATGCGCAGGAGGGTATTGTGAACGCCGAACTAGAGTGGGCGGAAGTGCCCTCCTAGTGACGCGCTTCCTCCCATGGCGCCAGCCACGAGAATGAGCGTCTGCAGATTGAGGGGACTAACTTTCATCTGGAAGAACTCAGGTATGACAACGTTATTGAAAAAGTTTTGGATCAATAAGTATTTTGTTGGAGGATAGTTGTAAGTGCATGTACGGGTGGGGCGCCGCAATTTGGTTAGTTCATTGTAACAAGGGAATAGAAATATAATGGGTATCGGCCCATAAGATTACCACTCCTGATGAAGCACGCTAGAGGCGTGCGAAACGCATAGAGTCTTTTAGGGTTTATATTGTTTTTATGTATGAGAAATTGTTTTTATTGTTTTATGTAATTTTATGTGCACAATAAATATACCTTTAAAATATTAAAGTATAGTGTGTATTGCTCATAAGAGCTTATACATTAAGGATAGAGAGCTGGAACCCTTTAAATTGGGAGCTATTTACAGCTCAGCATTATAATATAGGTTATATGATAGAGGAGAGAAGCTGAGTTATGTGATATATAGCGTTATATGATAGAGGGAGAGAAGCTGAGCTCTGTGATATATAGGAGTATATGATAGAGGGAGAGAAGCTGAGCTCTGTGATATATAGGAGTATATAATAGAGGGAGAGAAGCTGAGCTCTGTGATATATAGGGTTATATGAACAACCCCTTTAATATGTTTGTGCTGATTACATTACTTCTGTATGAGTGGAAAGAGACATAAAATAAAATTTTTCTTTTGTCTCCAGTAGGACGAGCAAGAAGGATTGAGTAACCTCGAGCCATCATGGCGAGCATCCTGAGATCGGTGGCCATCAGCTGCACAAATCCCTTGTTCAGCGGTGTACTATCTCTGAAGGTCCAGACTGTGAAGACGCCATGTCTGCGGATGTTCCGCACCCACCAGGTTCTCTGGTGCCAGCAGCCAGTCAGATCAGGTCAGTGCTGCCCTCTGCTGACTTCTCTTAACGTTGCTTCAGATACTGTTTGGATTAAACAAATTAGTAAATGACTAAAAAAAGCTTGGTAGTCATCAGGGCACGATGAAAAATACAAGCAGATAAAAAACCTTACCCTGTAAACCCTCTTGTCCCGGTGATCCTGGCAGAGGACGTCACCATTTAGTCTTCATGTGACCCTCCAGCCAATCGCAGTTATCAGCGGTTTTGTGCTGGATATACAGCATGTGAGCGGTGGCCTGTGATGGGTTGGAAGCGTCACGTGAAGATAAAATGGGGACGTCATCTGCCAGAATCACTGGGGCAAGAGGGTTTAGAAGATACGTTTTTGCTTCAATTTTTTTTTTTTCATGCCCAAGACAGACTAAAACTGTTTTGTTAAGTCATGAACTACTCCTTTTTAACCCCTTACCGACATTTGCCGTACTCATACGGCAATGTCGGGTAGGGGTTCCCGCAAATTGCCGTATGAGTACGTCATGGCGATCTTGCGCGCTCACGGGCGGGATGGCGCGCAAGATCGCGGCATGGAACCGGCGGTATATTACCGCTGGCATCATGCCGCATCCCCCACGGCCGGAGTGAGCTCCGGCCGCGGGGGATTAACCCCCCGATGTCGCGACATCGTGGACGCGACATCGCAGCTGCGGGCGGCTGGAGTGAGCTCCTGCTGCCCGCCGATCTCGGTGCAGTAATGGCGCTTCAGCGCCGGTACTGTTCTCCTATCAGACAGCCCGGACGCTGAATGACAGTATACGAGTTGTCTGGTGACGTCACGATGCCCACAATGCATTGTGGGCAGCGTGACAGACAGTTGTCATGGAGACCAGCTTTACGCTAATAAGCTGTATGCTGATCCCCTATTGCATGAACGATCTGACGATCGTTCATGCAATTCCCCCTCTGGGGAAAAGTGTAAAAAGTGTAAAAAAAAAGTAAAACACAAACGCAAAAAATAAAATAAAAACACGTACACCACCCTTTTCCCCTTGACAAACGCCAATCGCCCCAGAAAAGATCAAAAATAAATAAAAGTACCCATATTGGTATCGTCACGTGCGTAGCGACCCACCCTTAAAAATCTGTCATGTTAATTAACCCGTACAGTGAACGCCGTAAAAAAACCCCCAAAAAAACAGTCACAGAATTGCGATTTTTGTTCATCCTGCAGCACATAAAATGGAGTAAAAAGTCATCAAAAATTAATATCAACATCAGAGTGGTGCCAATTAAAACGTCAGT
Source organism: Phyllomedusa bahiana (assembly GCA_025379985.1). NCBI lineage: Eukaryota > Metazoa > Chordata > Amphibia > Anura > Hylidae > Phyllomedusa > Phyllomedusa bahiana. The sequence goes on from JAODAL010063291.1 coordinate 7,733, forward strand.
TCATCCCGCAAAAAAAAAGTCCTTACACAGCTCTGTATACGGAAAAAATTAAAAAGTTCTGGCTATTAGAAGATAGCGATGCAAATATTGTTTTACACAATAAAAAACACTTTTTTTTTTCAAAAAATTGTGCTTTCAAATAAAAAAAACTTCATAAATTGGGGATCACCGTTAATCGTCTCAACCCCACAGAGGGAAAAAATAACTTGTCATGGATACTGCACGGTTTAACGCTATTAAAAATAAAAAACACCGCTAGGATTTCAGTTTTTTCTTCACCCTGCCTTCCAAAAAACGGATTTAAAAGCGATCATAAAGTCTTGTCCCCCCAAAAAATTTTACCAATAAAAACTTCAACTCATCCCGCAAAAAAAAGGTCCCTAAAACAGCCATAAACAGAAAATAAAAAAGTTATGGCTTCAGACCGCGAAAGATGCAAAAACGTGTTTTCCTTTTCAAATAAAAATGTTTTTTTTTGTGTAAAAGCAGTAAAACATTAAAAAATATTTCAAATGTGGTATCGCTGTTAATCGTATCAACCTGCTGAGGAAAACTAGCATGTCATTTATACCGCTAGTGACCTCTGTAAAAAAATAAAAAACACTACCAGGATTGCTGTATTTTGTACAAAATAAGCATCACATGCTCCCCGTAATGGTACCAATAAAAACATCTCATCTCGTAAAAAACAAGCCCACAAGCAGCTCCATATGCAAAAAATTAAGAAAGCTATGGCTGTCAGAATAGGACCCAAAATAAAAACGCAACTTTTTATAAAACTCGCTTCTATTGTGTAAAAGTAATAAAAACATAAAACTATATAAAATTTATATCATTGTAATTGTACCGCCCCATAGTAAAGTTATCCCATCATTTTCCCGTTTTGGCGAATACTGTAAAAATGAAGCCCAAAAACAATGGTGGAACTGCGTTTCCCCCTCCATTTCCATGGCCCAATGCTAAAAAAAAAAAAACTACGAACCTGTGCACCCAAAATGCAAAATACACCCTTAGGTGAGATCCCTGAGGGGTGTGGAATCCAAAAATGGGGGAAAATTTTGGAAGGTTTCACCTGTTCTAGTACTTTGGGGCTTTGCAGATGCGACATGGCCCCACCAATATCTGTGCGGCAAAAGCCAAATAGCGCTCCCTCCCTTTACCCTTGCCATGCGGGCCCCAAAAAGCAGTTTACACCTACATGTAGGGTATTGCCCAACTTGGGAAGAAATTGTGTTAACACAATTTTGGGCTTTTTTTTTCCAGGATTCCTTGTAAAAATTAAACATTTTCAGCTAAAATTGCAGATTATTGGAAAAAATATATATTTTTTTATTTTTAGAGCCGAACGCAAAAAAAAATCTGTGAAACACCTGTGGGGTCGATATACTCACTACACCTCTGGATATATTCCTTAAGGGGTGTAGTTTCCAATATGGGGTCTCTTTAAGGGTATTTATTAAGTTTTTTGGGAAACCCTTTGGGTGTCTGAAATGGCCCCTTTAAAAAAAAATCGTAATGAAAATGAGACCCCAGAGCCCAGTAGGTGCTCCTCCTATTCTGGGGCTTGTGGTTGGGCCAAACAATGCACTCGGGCCACATCTGGGATATCTCTGAAAACGGCAGAATCTGCGGACTCAATATTAAGTTGCATTTCCCTGATCACATTTCCCGTATTCTTGTCAATACTGTATAAAAATTGAACATCTGCAAAAAAAAAGTGAAATTTTGAAATTTTTACTTCCACTTTGCTTTAAATTCCTGTGAAACACCTAATGGGTTAATAAACTTCCTAAATCCGGTTTTGAATACTTTAAGGGGTGTAGTTTCTTAGATGAGGACATTTATGGGGGTTTCTAACATACAGGTCAATCAAAGTCACTTTAGAACTAGACTGGTCCCTAAAAAATGTATATTGCAAATTTTCTTGAAAATTTGAAAATTACTACTTTAAAATTTTTAAGCGCCCTAATTTTCCGTAAAAAAAAAAAAAAAAAAAAAGACATTAAAAAAATGATGCCAAACTACAGCAGACATATGGTAGATTCTAGTTATAAGCTATTTGAGTGAATAACTATCTATCTTACATGCAGAAATTTTGAAGTTTGAAATTTGGGAAATTTTTCACATTTTTCCCCGATAATTTGATATTTTTCACAAATAAACAACAAATTTTTTTGGACCAAAATTTCTACTATCTTAAAGCACAATGTGTCACGAGAAAACAGGGCCCCTGAACACAAAGGATAGGTTAAAGTGTGAAAAAGTTATTCTCACATAAAGTGACACATGACAGATTTCAAAAATGGGGCTCTGTCAGAGAGGCCAAAACTGGCTCCGGCAGTAAGGGGTTAAAGAGTTGTTGCTTCAGACAATGACGGCATATCAATAGGATGTTTGATTATCTGATCTATGGGACCTGCATCTATCTCCTGATGGAGTCCTGGGACTCTCCCATAGACTTGAATGGAAGTTCCCAGTTTATTCCCAGTGGTGAATCCTCCTGTTAGACACTAACATGTAGTAAATGATTTGGTGCTTTCTTTCCATACCTTTTATGTCGGGGTGGGCTCAGGAGCAGGGCTTACTCCGTACATGAGGAGTGCCTGCTGTCAGCTACAGTTGGCATCAGTCGCTGGGTTTGGAGGTAACTGATCCAGCTGTTTTATCACTTAAATCAGGGGTGTCAAACTTGTTTTCACCGGGGGCCACATCAGCCTCACGGCGTACCTTAAAGGGCTGACATAATTTTAGAACTGTATAAATGGAACTTCTCCTTAACTTTTACATTTGTACAGTATTGCTATTATAATTAGCCCTTTGCAGGCAACCAGGAAGAATATATTGCCCCCCCCCCCCATAGGTAGATAGGTACATATGACCCTTGTAGGTAGGTAAGTGGGTATAAAGCCCCCTGTAGATGACAGGTATATCTGCCCCTGTAGGTAGGTTTTTTTGCCCCCCTGTAGCCAGGTAGCAGTTTTTTTTGCCCTCCTGTAGCCAGGTAGCAATTTTTTTTGCCCCCTGTAGCCAGGTAGCATTACCCACATAGCCCCCTGGAGCCAGATAGATGCCACCTGCAGCTAATGAATATAACATAATAAAGGTACTCGCCTCCTCATGGTCCGTGCAGCGCGGGCAGCTCCAGGAGGTGGCGTGACGTTATCACTCTGCTTACGCCGTCACGCAGCTCCCAGGGACCGAGCGTTGTACATACAAAGGGAGAAGGTAGGAGGGTAATGATCCCTCCTGCCTTCTCCCTGTGCCAGCAGCTGCACCGAGTGTGCAGTTGCTGACTGACTCTGTGCAACCGAGTCAGAGAGAGCGCCAAATTCGGCCCGCGGCCTTGTGTTTTCCGGCCTGTGGCCCCCTGCGATCTCTCTAACTCCGCATGGCCGTTTAACCACGGTCGCGCAGAGTCAGTCAGCAGCTTGTTTGATACCCATGACTTAAAGGAGTTGTCTCACTACAAGCTTCAGTGTCTGGCAGCAAAGGATTTTTGAATTCGGGGGCGTGCTTCTTGTCTGCTTCTTGTCTGCCTCTTCTCCTCCCTCTTCCCCCCTCGTCTCAGCACACAGAAGGCTCTCCTCCTGGACTGCAGGAGGAGGGCGAGGGGGTTTGCTGCCAGGGTTAACCCTGTGTGTGCCTGCCTAGATCTGCTGCTGAATCAGCCATACTGTACTGTGGTTGAGCTCTTGCTGCTCTCCATAGTCAGGAGACAGGAGAGGGCTGATCTATGAGTGTGGAGAGGTCTGAAGCTGTGTGTGCTAATAGCAGAGCAGGGGGGATGTAAGTGTTCCTATACCCCCTGCTTAGCATACAAATCTCCACATCTCCAGCAACAACAAACAAACCCTGTCAGAACAGACACAGGGCAGCTGTGAAGTGTTACTATAATCACCATGTGTCACTAATACAGCAGAGCAGGGAGTGATATGAACCGTTCACATGCCCCCCTGATCTGTTCTATTAGTATAGTCAGAGCTCCACAGACACATCATGATTATAGTAACACACTTCACTACAGATCAGCCTCACCTCTGCTCTCCTCAATTTGTGTAGAGAGCAGGAGGGAGCAGGCACACACAGGGTTAATCCAGGCAGCACAGCTACACATGGGGAGTAGAACCCTCCCCCTCCCCTTAGGAAGCATCACATACTGTGCGGGAGGGGCTCTGTGCTCCTACCTGTATTCAGAAACAGAGTGTCATCCAGGCCTGGCAGCCAGTGAGATAAAGATCAACAGGTCAGCTGCTATAGAGATTTGAGGAGCTGCTGCACTACTACTAACAGGGATAACTCAATCAGTAGGACATTTGTAATGAACATATATTGCAAAGCTGCTTGTTTTTAAAAGATCTTTTAATTAAAACCCAATCATTGTAGCAAGACAACCCCTTTAAATGCTTTGATCAATAGCAACTGTTTGTTTTCAGGTGTTAAAGACGGTTTCCACCATGCACTTCAATGGCATATTTATAGGCTATCCCATCACAGTGTGATGGATCTGAGTCCTACCTCTGGGATCTAGACGGCCTCTGAAAGTAAGGCTACATCCACACGGCAGAGGATAAATACTCGTTGGAATCCGGCCAGTGTTTTAACCTTGGTTTAAGTTTTCTGAACCGTTTTTTGCCGCGGTTTTCGGCTGTCCCATACAATTGAACAGTACTAGTATCCGCTGTTTTCAAGTGAAATACGGCAGGTTATGGGACATGGTCTAAGTTTTTTGAGACGGTTTTTGGATTTCAAATCCAACCTAAGAGAAAATCTGAGCTGTGTAGACTACAGCTCGGATTTTCTATTAAAGTCTATGGGCACTGGTTACAGTCGGATTTTGCGGATTATGAATACCAAATCCACTTAAAAATCCGACAGGAAATCGCTGTCGTGTAGACATTAGTCTAATGGCTTAGAATGGAGAGCTGGTGGCGCATGACTCTATTGTGTTCTGAGTACAGGGGAGCAGTGTGTTTTTCGTCTGTACTCCGAACTCCCAAAGAACAGAAGGGAGAGTTGTACGCTAGTGTGTCCAACGCTTTCAGAGGCTCGTTCCCCCATTCTCACAAATATTTTATTTTCCCATTACATGTTACGTTAAATGGTACAGAAACAAAAGAAGTGCTCGGATGGCATTGCCAATGGGTAATTACACAAGGTTATGGCTTCTGGAAGGCGAGGATGAAAAAACAAGTATGTATGCAATGTTAGGGTGCTTTCACCCAGTGCGTTTTTTCAATGCGTTTTTTGTACATTGCTGCACAAAAATCACGGTAAATTCGCTGTAATTACCGTGATTTTTGTGCAGCAATGTACAGCTATTAAAGGAGTTGTCTCCCCACAGGGTTTCAAAGAATGCATGAAAGAAATTCTGTCACTTCCTGGTTCAGACTAATTTGCATAAACTCCTTGCTTGTACAGCATAAACTCCGTGCTTTCAGATGCTAATTAGATTAGATTAGCTTCTCAATCTACTGGAAGGACTTCTTATCTGATCCCCAAAACAAAAGCCCTAATTACAGAGCTGTTTACTTGAGATAAATCAAGCTTTTTACTGTCTGGCAGCACAGGACACTGACTGACACTGCTGACCTGTGTGATGACTCACTCTCTGTTATCTCATTGAACAAACAGCCCAGGAGATTTGTTTTACAGGTTGGTTACTGAGGGAACTGAAATAGCAAGGGAGGTAATAAATTCACTTGTATCTCTTTAGGGAAAACAGAGGAACAATGCAATATATTTGGAAAATGTCTTTATTTTGTGTTCCCTACAATTTGAAAGCTATTCTTTGTAGCGAGACAACCCCTTTAATTGCTCTGCCTTCCTGCACAAAAAACGCATTGAAAAAAACGCATCAAAAACGCACCGTGTGAAAGCAACCTTAGTATTCGGCTATGTTAAATATATAAGTTTGATTAGTACAAAACTAGTATCCAAACGTATAGTTTGTCTTATTCATTGAATACAGTAGTTGAAAAATAATTAAAAGTGCATATTTTTTATTCCATTTCACATAGTTAGTTTGCATACTGTTTTTCTAACATGCACAAAAGTGTGATGTACCGCAAAAAAAGTGCATACGTTAGCATAAGTCTATTTTTAACATTGAAATCTATGACTGACAAATGTATACGTTTGCCAATGTTTAACCTATATATGGTTTTCATTTTTTATTTGCATCGTGATTTTATTGACCTAGTATAAAAATGTTTAAAAACGATTGTTTTCTAAGTACATAAACAGATGTGGTATTCGTTTCTATACATTTACGTTTATTTTTAAATAACGATAACGTATACATAGATATAAACATGTATGCTTTTCTATTTTTCTACTCCACAACGTATCCAATAGTAACTTAAAAAAAAGCTCATGTTGAACATCCCCATAGAAATGGGCTATACTTAGAGAGATATTACAGATCACAGTATTGTAGTCTTACTTATGAACCATTGTAAGTTAAACATACTCTGGATCAAACTGAAAATTTTCCAGCCAAAGCCAGATACCCTTGTAGCTAGTGGAGCTCACGTGCTAGAAAGTTTAGTGCATACCAGTTGTAAAGAAAACTTGTTAAGCCGGCATGTTAATGATTGCTTGTGGGTGGACCAACCTGCCTGACTTTCAGTGTTCCCACCAGAGGTCAAATGTGGAGAAAAAACTTCTTCATTGTGACTGTGTGCACATTTTAAGAATATTTCCTCCAAATGTATAAATGGCGTGCACCAGTTTATACGTACTAGTGTAAAATATGTAAAACAAGAGGTGGGGTAAGAAAGTGTAAAGTATCTAAGATTTATTAGGCTATGTCTCCACTCCATGGGACAAAAAACGGCCCGAAAGCAGCGTTGTTTTTTTTTCTCTGATGCAGGACCGTGGTTTTTGTCACGCGTTGTACAAAAGCCGCGGTCGCTTCGCGCTTTCTGACGTCGCCCATGCATTTGTATTGTATGGGAAGACGGCAAGAAAAATAAAAGCGCTGGCGTGTTATACAACATGTTGTATAATGCGCCAGAAGACGAGCAGAGAAAAGACGAGCTGTGGAGACTGCAGCTCGTCTTTTCTATTGCCGTCTATGGGGCTGCAGGAACAATCGTATCGTCGACGCTTTCAAAAAAGTAAAAGTGCCCAAAATATGATCGTTTTCCTGTGCAGTGCAGACATGGCCTTAACCTCTTAACGACCGCGCACCGTCTCTTGACGTCGCTGTAGAGTTTGGGGTTTGCGGCGCCGAAGCTGCGCTGGGATTGGGGCTGTACTACACAGCCCTGATCCCAGAGCATCCCCTGCGAGCATCGGGTAGCGGAGGAAACATCCGCAACCCCGGTGCTTTAACCCTTTGATTGCGGCGGTGTGTTACCGCAGTGCAATTAAAGGGTTTCCCTGCTCTGTCGGGTGATCGGAACACCCGGTGACCCGACAGAGCCCGGGGAACGGCTGCACAGTCAGCCCTGGGGACCTAGAGTGGCCTCAGAGCTGTCTGTGTATGAAGCCAGTGACCAGGACACATTGTGCTGTCCAGATCACTGCCTGTGTCAGACTGACACAGATTATAATGTATTAGCATATATGAATGTGTCAAAGGAGTTTTATCGTTTGAACTGTTCGTGCTCTTCAGCTAATTCTCTGAGATTGCATTTGAAATCCAGGGGCGTGTCTCTCCTCCCAGGAGGCGTTTCTCTCGTCACTGAAGACCTGTGCCATCAACATTTTGTATGAAGCAAGGGATGCAGAAGGTTGTCTGGATATAACAGCTCTGTAGCCTCCTGCATGCTTCTTATGTTTGCAGCTTTTAGGCTTCACAAGCTCCTTGCTGTGCTATATGCAGTTATACACACAGATGAGACATGTGAGGAGTGTACACTGCACCCTCCCTCCTCCCCTTCTGTTACCAGACAGGAGACTGTATGACTGTGGTATATGCAGTTATACACACAGCCTGAACTGATGAGACATGTGAGGAGTGTACACTGCCTCCCCCCTTCCTCCCTGTTACCAGACAGCAGACTGGGTTATATGGAGCAATGCACACTGCCCTCCTACCCTTCTCTCCCCCTGTTAACAGGCAGGAGACTCTATAATACTGTTATATGAGGGGATCTGTGACTTAAACAGGCAGTAATTGCCCAGATCATTCACCCTAGTGCTGGGAGATGTGTAAAGAGACAGCAGCCCTTGGTTTCACTATCGATTTTAACAGCTCAGAGGGGAGAAAACACAGAGTGTGCAGGCAGCCAATCACAGCACAGGGGGCGTGGCCAGGGTGTTTCCTGTCTGGGGGCATATCTCTACAGGCTGAATGAAATGCCAGCCAATCACAGTGCATGGGCGTGTCTAGGGGGAAGGGATCCAGCCAGGGGGGCGTGTCCCGACCAGCAGAAACAGAATACAGATTTAAAGAAAAGCTCATATCTGCTAAACCAAGTGACTAAGGTAATGCAAACCAATTACAAAAGTGCTTATTTTTTCCGTCCCCATAATCTGAGACATGATCTTTGTATCGATAAAACCACTTTAATACATTACTAAGTGTTAAAAAAAAAGAAAAAAAAAAAGTAAAAAACATAAGTGTAAAAAAAGAACAAAAAAAAAATAATTTAATAAAAAATAATTCTGCATACATTACACACAAAAAAAAACTACACATATTAGGTATCCACACTACCATAATAACCTGTAGAATTAATCTAACAAGTTATTAAGTGTGAAATGTGAATGGTGTAGAATTTTTTATTTTTTTTTTAAACTTAAACAAATTTTGCAATTATTTATAAGTGAACTTAAACTATTCCCCTATAAAGTATAACTTGTATCGAATAAAACGAGGTCTCACACAACTGCGTAATTGAAAAAATACAACTGTTGAAATGCAAGGAGGCAAAAACTAAAAAAATGTTCTGGGCATTAACTACTTTTCAGGCCTGGGGCTTAAGGGGTTAAGCATCAATCTAAATCTGTCACAGCATAGGAATAGGAGAATGGAATGAGCCAGCTGTGCATGTGCAGCACTCTGTTCATTTAAATGGGTGTCTTGTACGTGGAGCTTCCATAGAACAGAGAGTAATGCATGTGCGCGGCACTTTGTTCACTTTTTACTTGGCACTCCAATGAACAGAGAGTGCTGCGCATGCGCGTCCACTGTTCTCTGCGGCTCGCTCATTCCCATCGCCTAATTTTGAGGTTGGGAGATGGAAATAACTCTTAGGCCCGGTTCACACGGCTTATTGCCGACGTAATTGCGGGGACGGATTTTGCCCCGCAATTACGCGTGCAGCGGGGCGGGGGGCCGGCAGCTCGTCAGCCCCATAGACATGCATTATTCACAGTAAATAATGGGCATGTCACTTTCTCCCCCCTCGGCGTATTCTCCGAGCAGGGAGAGGAGACGGAATCCATAGTTCTCTGAGAACTGTGGATTACCGTAACGACTGGGACGGATTTCGGCCGTATTGGAGCGCAAATACGGCGCGCAGTACGGCTGAAATCGGCGCCCAAATAAGCCGCGTGAAAGAGGCCTTAGTCTTGCTGCTCAGCAGTTGAAGTACCTTCAGTCGCACCCTGTAAACTAGTGACCACACTGCTGCTAATCTGCTGCCAGCCCTTACTGAGTAATTAGACATCTGTTCTGATTCCTGGGAGCCGGACGCACAGATAGATGAAAGAACCAAACCAAATTCCACATCCAGGGTTTCTGTAAATAGCAAGAAGAGGAAATCTGTCAATGGCACAAAACAAGAGCATCATTCTTCTAGATTAATGCTATTAGGTAATGATAGAGCTGTTTTCAATCAGCGCGACTTCAGTTCTGCTGCAGAATGAATGTAGCAACGTTCACTTCATCAGAGTGACTTGGGCTTGCAGGGAATTGCTGCCGCAGCTGTATGGGGGAGCGACGCTGAGTAGTATATAAGGGTGCTCATTGCAGAAGTGTGTCAGGCGGCAATCACACCTGTGTTTGAATCTCATTTAAACCATATCTGATCCATCACACATCTAAAAACAACATCTGACGGAAGTTGCTGATTTGTAATGGAGGCCATTGTTCTGCCAGAGGATATAGCGCTGTGAGCGTAGTCTTAGGGCTTCAAAGTTTTAGATGGATTGTCCCATCAATGTAAAATAGGTGCGGATCCCAGAGGTGCCACCTGCACTGATCTTAAGAACAGGCCCCTAAGGCTATGTTCACACGGCTTATTTCAGGGCGTATTTACGGACGTATTTACGTCCGCAAATACGTCCCGAAATACGTTTCAAATACGTGTCACTAAGTGTGGCACATATTTCGAGTCGTAAATGCATTCCCCATTCTTTACTTTGGGGATTTACATTGCAAAATACGCCTCAATAAGTGACAGGGGACTTAATTTTATGGTCGTAATTACGCCCGTAAATACGTGGCGAAAATACGCCTCGTGTGAATGATGAGGCGTATTTTACATTGGAATCAATGTTAATCTAATTGTTCATTATTTGAAATGTATTTCGGGACGTATTTGCGGACGTAAATACGTCCGTAAATACGCCCCGAAATAAGCCGTGTGAACATAGCCTAAGGCCGTGTTCCCACGGCTTATTCACGGTGGATTTGTGAGCCGGAGTGCGCTCGCAAATCCGCCGTGAATAAGGGGCGGGGCCCCATAGACTGTCATTATCTACGGCGCGTACGCGCCGTAAATAATGTGCAGGTCACTTTCTCCCCCCGCGGCGGATTCGCCGATCGGGGAGGAGCGATGGAATCCACTGTTCTCTATGAAAGCAGTGGATTACCGTAATTACTCCGACAGATTGGCGCCGTACTGCAGCACAAATCCGGCGCGGAGTACGGCGCCAATCCGCGGAGAAATAAGCCGTGTGAACGAGGCCTAAGACTCCTGGTTCAGAATGAAGTGGCCGCCCTTGTGCATGAACTCTCCATTCATTCTATTGGCAGTTCTGAGCACTTGCTTCTACTGAAATGAATGGAAAGTAACTGTGCAGGGGTGGCCACTTCCCCATTTTGAAACAGGAATTTTGGGGCCCATTCTCAAGATAGGTGTGGAGCCCACCTCTGAGACTCGCATTGATGACTTATCCAATCAATGTGTGAGATGAGACAACCCCTTTAAGGCTTTGTTCACATGTGGATTTCGGGGCATGCCTGACATCTTACAAAATTGCCCGAGATATTCACTAAGAATTTACATTAATAAATCGGTGGAACCTACAGCACAATCTACATATAATACCTACTTCAAATATGTTTTTTTTTTTCCCATTACATTGACCAGAATTTTTTTTTGTCTAACATGAAATGCTTATTTTCTTTTGTGGATTATGCTGCCATACCAAAAGTAAATAATTGGCCCTCTTCTCTCAAATTTTAAGGTAGAAAAGGCTTTTGGGAAAGGGCCAAAAAGCTCACCAGCGCCATCTATAGAATGTAGGAATCCTCATTTCACACTTGGCTCACTGAACCTTGCAATGTATAAAGGATGTAGAAAGCCAAGCCAGATAAGTTCATCTACAGACAATTGTTTTGGGGTATTTGCCCCTCATCAGTGCAGAGAAGAACTTGCTGTCTGGCAGGGTGAGAGGCGAGTGTGATTTAG
>JAODAL010063292.1:0-19319 GCA_025379985.1 Phyllomedusa bahiana
TTTTAATTAAATTTTTTTGGATAAAAGTTTTTTTCAAATGCGGCTTTTTAGCCTGTTAAAGAGTGCTTTTTTCCATGATTTCGCCCCCTCTTCCCCATGTTTGTTTACCTTTTCCATAAAGTAGTAAAGTTTTAAAAACGGGCTACTTTTGAGGAATTAATTTGTTTGGGATTTTGAAAATAGCTTTTTCAGACATGTTATATCATGTCTGGGGGGGTTTCTTGAACTACCTTTAAAATATACTCATTTACCCTCTAAAAGGATCCCTGATTTTTTTCACTTTTTTCTGCTTCCCCTAGAAATTTTGGGAAAAAAATAATACCACAAAATCAAAAAAATATGAAAAATTAAATGAGTGTTTCCCCCATATGTAAAAAATTAGGGCATATATTGATACAGCTAAAACCAAATTTACTAACTCATAAAAAGAAAAATTCTGATGTTTTTTAAATATCTGACATGAAATCAGAATAAACTTTACCCTTTTTTGTAAAATTAAACCCAAAATTATTTATATTTTCCAAATCCCAGAATAAAATAAGAGAGAATTTTTAAGGCATTTTTATTATTTTTGCAAAGCAAAATTTTACAACACTAGAATTACTATCCCTTTTTAAACTTTGGGGCGACCATATGGTGATTCAGGTGTTGGAAGTTTTTGAGTTTTTTTTGGCAACTTGAGTTAGAGAACACCTGTGGTGTATTTTTAAGGCACACAAAACACACTGCTCTGTGTGTAACTCATGGGGAAGTCTAAAGAAATCATTCAAGATATCAAGAAAGAAATGTGGTTCACAAGTTGGATCATCCTTGGGTGCAATTTCCAGATACCTGAAGGTGCCTCGTTCATCTGTACAAACAAGATGGAAATGTCCAGCCAACATACTGCTCAGGAAGGAGACGGGTTCTGTGTCTCAGAGATAAATGTGCTTTGGTCAAACGTGAATATCAACCCAAGATCAAAAGCAAAAGGCCTTGTGAAGATGCTGGCGGAAAATGCTAAGATTGTGTCATTATTCACAGTGAAATGAGTACTGTATAAACATTGGCTGAAAGGCCACTCTGCCAGGAAGAAGCCATTACGCCAAAAGAAACATATAAAAGCCAGATAAATGTTTTCAAATTCACACAGGAACAAATACCTACATTTTTGGAGACATGTCCTATGGTCTGATTAAACTAAAATTGAACTGTTTGGCCATAATGACCATTGTTACATTTGGAGAAAAAAGGGAGAAGCTTGGAAGCCTAAGAACACCATCCCAACTGTGAAACACGGGGGTGGCAGCATCATGTTGTGGGGTTGTTTTGCTGCAGGAGGGACTGGTGCACTTCACAAAATAGATGGCATCATGAGGAAAGAAGATTATGTGGCAATGACCTGAAGCATACTGCCAAACTGGTTAGAAAGTGGCTTAAGGATAACCAAGTCAATGTTCTGGAGTGGCCATCACAAAGCCCTGATCTCAATTTAATTGAAAATTTATGGGCAAAGCTGAAACGGCAGGTGCGAGCAAGGCGACCTACAAACATGGTTCAGTTGAATTTGCAGAAAATAATAAAACTGTCTTAAAAATTATCGTTCTCTCATTATTCTGGCATTTGGCAAATATAAATAATATTGGTAATCCTAATTGACCTAAAACAGGTAAGGTTTATTCTGATTTCATGTCAGACATTGAGAAAAACATGCATATATTTCTTTTTATATAGTGTATGTAAGCTTCTGGTGTCAACTGTATATGCTACCTGTCCATTCAGAAAAATACTTGATGTGAAGAGGTGAGTTATAGCTGGAAGGAGCCAACAAAGTTGTCTGGGTCAGATAGAAGAACTATATAAACTGCAATCAGAGAAGACAACATTCATAAGTGAATGTAATTAGTTCTTTATCTTTATACACACAGCATGTTTTTAACTAGATGCCAACTGACCATATATACAAATTAGCATGAAAGCAGGAGGCTTCCTGTGTCCCGAACTCGGTAGTTATCAAACCCAGATCAGCTCTGCATTCAGGACAGGGCTCTGTATTTCCCTTGTAACTGAGGCTAATCCATCACCCCAATTACAAGGGAAATCAGTAAAAAAAAAAAAAAAATCTAAAAATGCCTTTTTCTGATCTTATGGGCGCAACTTGTAAAACTGCCCAAAGCACAGCCCCAGTGACCCTACAATTTTATATCACATACATATTAACATCTGTGACAGAAGAGAGACACTATTACAAATAAATACATAATGTGAAAAACAGGCTTTTTACTTTTTTTTTACCAAATCAAATTAATTTAAATCAAAAGTAAAAAGAGCATAAAATACCGTCTTAAATATTAGAGAAAAGGTAAAAAAATTTGTAGAGTAACCAAATGTGAAAAAGCTTTATAATGTTCAAACCCACGCCAACAAGCCTGACCCCTTCAGGAACTGATTAAAAAAAAATTACAACTGCAGTTGTTGAAGCAATTATTTTGGGCCAATGCTAGAAATAAATCTAGCAGGATGTATATTTATATTTGCCATTGCTTTCACTTTACTATTGGCTTTACATTAAAATCCAAATCTGCGTCCTAGCTTCCAAAGCATTTTCCTGTGCATTAAGAAAAAAATGCATCTTTGTTCCGATGCACATCAAGTGGACACTTCAAATGCTCTTTCGTATGTGCATGTTGGTGTTTAAAACACATCTAATGCACCAAATTATGCATAAAAAAGCCATGTGAACAGTGGCTAGTCCCTGGTGCTGGAGCGGCATATTAGGTTAATAGTTTGTCACCATAATAATAAGCCTTATCAATGGCTTGTGTCATGTTAAAATGAAGTCATTATTGTTTTCCAGCAAAATGTGTGGGGCTCATACTCTATACTTAATAAAGCGAGGTGTTCGGAATATATTTTTTTATCATTTGTATATTATTAAAATGTCGACCAGTCTTGTAAATTCCATAAGTCCAATACTTTTTCTTACTGGTGTTGCAATTTCATTGCTGAGAAGTGCATTAGTGAGATAAAGTTCACTTAGCCCATTGTCAATATGACTGATCCTAAGTGAAATACAGTTGGATCTATGTAGCTCAATAGGGGTAAAGTTTCTCATTAGGGAGAGGCACCATGTTGGTGTGTGAAGACTTATTGCCACTGAAATTTAAATATTCTAGAAGGCTCATGGGAAAAGAGCTAGGACTCTGCAGCACTCTTCGTTGGATGCAGCATTCCTCAAGTCACATCCAACTCTCTGAGCCTTGCAATGTGGAAGGGATTAATAAAGCCATGCTAGTTTGTTGATCTGCAGCTAGCTGTTTCAGGGTACTGCCCCTCATCAGTACAGAGTAGAACACTGGCTAAATGAAAGACAATGAGTGTAACTCAAAAGAGGTAATGTTTCTCATTAGGGAGAAGCACCAGATCAGTGTGTGGAGAGTTATTTGCCTTAAATGCCCCCACTGAAATTTAAATATTCTAAAAAAAACATGGAAAAAGAGCTGGGACTCGTTACCACCTTCTTTTGGATGGTAGCATTCCTCAAGTCATCATCTGCCTTCTGGAACGGTCAAGGTAAATGAGTTTCCATACACCGAAATGGTGCCTCTCCCTAATGAGACACCCTACCCCTTTTGAGCTACACTTATTGCCTTTCATTTAGCCATCCAATGTTCTACTCTTCCCTAATGAGGTGAAAACACCCCAAAACAGCTGTCTGTAAATGAACAATCTGGCATGTCTATATTAATCCCTTTCACATTGCAAGGGTCAATGAGTGATTTGAGGGATGCTAAATCCAAAAGAGGGTGCTGCAGAGTCCTAGCTCTTTTCCCATGAGCCTTTTAAAATAGTTGGATCCATGCCATGTTGTCCAGTTCACTGGAAACTACATTTACACTATGGATTCAAAGGCAGGCCTCAGAGTCATTCCAGTACATTGTCCATATGGCTAAGCTAATTTCTGAATTGCTGTTTACATAGCAGAGCCACAGCGTGGACAGGATGGTTGCCCCCAAAAATGTATACAGAAAATTAAAAAAAACAAATCCACAATCCAAAAATAAATACAGATTACAAGAAAAAATGTGTGCCAGTATCTGGTTTTATTCAGAAAGCCTAGGTGACACATGGTGATATTTTTCCTTGTAGGGAGCTCTACAGCTATAAATTAATGCTGAAAATGAATTGGAGATAAATTTGCCCATAACGATCATCAGTCTGCTGGATTTTCTGCATGTCCCTGAAAAGATTGCACATAAAACAAATGTTAATTTCCGCCTGATATTTCCTATTTTTAGCTGGAAGACATTTGAGGGGTCAAGCTTTATCAAGGGACATAGAGTTAAGTAACATGACATCAAAATAAATATTATAGAACAGAAGGAGAAGGCTCCTGTTGCAGACAGTTGCCTAACAGCCAGACACAGGCTTGTGAAAAGTGGGGAAATAGTGACTGATGTCCTGAGACAAATGTAGAAAATTGCTTTATATATTCATCAATTTTAATTAAAATATGAGATTAAATAAGACAAACGGAAAAGAGGGAACTAAGGAATAAATTACTGGGATGTTTTATGTGTGTTACTATGATTAGTTTTACTTTAACCCAATTCTGCCTCATGTCATAGGAAGAAGGAAAAAAATCTTGCCTGAGCTGCATTACCTATAAAATTTTAATCTCTAGGTAAAGACTATTCAATACACTGCTTACAATAGACTACTTTGCGCTACTGTCTTCACAAAACAGTCCACCCCAAGTTTTTTTTTTTATCTAGGAAGTCTGAAAAGAAAGAAATACCAGGGGGCGCTGCATAGCAATTTCAAAAACATTGGACTAAGACAATTAAAAAGAAGTATAATGCAGTGTCCCAAGTGAAAATAAAATAGGTTATCAACCATGGGGGGAAACATTTTGTAGAATCATTAAACAAGAGCTATAGCATGATTAGAGGCCTCTGGAAAGTGGTCCAAATAAGTAAAGATGATCAATATCTAGAGAGATTCATAGTAATATAAATCTCAATTATGTACATCTCCTGTCTCCCACCGCATGTCAAAAGCAAACACAACCTCTGAATGCATTAAATTGGTCAAAGCAAGCATTTTATTGAATACAGATTATGGTTATTAACACATGACCTCTACACCATCAATACTTAACCCCACAACCACAATCCCAGAATACCCAAACATGATAAAATGGCTCCACATGAACAAATACTGTAAAACCCTGAGAAGATGAGGGACAGTGCTCACATCTGTAATTTAGAGTCAGGCCCTTCTTCACACAGGACAGGGCCTAGCAGGCAGTCTAATACTGCCAATTTATTCTGCAGCATAAATCAGTGGCAATACATGCTGTCTGTGAAGCCTGGCCTGGCTTAGCATTGACCGAGGGTCAACTATGCCGCATATGAGGGCCCGCATATGTATGTGTGTAGGCTGACCACCCTTTTAAGTAAGTAGACCCCAACTTAGTTAGGTAGCCCACAAATTAGTTAAAGGGGTTATCTCATCTTAACGTTTCATAGAGCAAAGCAGCGTTCTTTCATTCACGCATCCTGTCACTTCCTTGTCAAGCTGTCTGTAATTAGCATATAAGCTCCATGTATTCAGACTTCTGCTAATTAGTATAGGTTAGATAAACAATCTCCTGCTACTAGGTCCAGAGAAGCTTCTGAGCTAAAGTTAACAGTAGTAGTTTGTGTCTTTTGTCTGAAAGATCAGATAACACATAAGCTATCAGGCTGCCAGCAGTTCTATGCCAAGACGTAAGTGATGATGTCACTCCCTGCTATCAGATAAGACAAAAAGCAGGGGAGAACAAGCAAACAGGTCAGTAACTAGAGAAACCTGAAAGCCCTCAGAAGGTGATAAAATCATTCGTAGCTCCTCAACAACAAAAAAATGAGCAAAGCAATATATTTGGAAAACATCTTTATGTAGTGTTCCCTACATGTTGAAAGCTAATCTTTCTAGTGACACAACCCCTTTAAGCAAAAAAGTAGGCAGATCTCTCATCAGGTAGGTAAGCAATTAGTCCCCCAATAGGTAGGTAAGTCCCACATTGGGTAGGCAGGTAGATAAGCTCCATATTAGGTAAATAAGCCCTCATTATGTAGGCCCCCATAAGGTAGGTAAGCCCACCACTTTAAATAGCCCCCATCTGAAAAATATGTATGTTTAACTCTCCTCTCTCTATTACCCTGCAGAGTAGCTGGCCTCATAATGCCACCTACATGAGAACACTCCTCCTAATATCTTATAGACTGCAGGCCTTATAAAGCCTGTGTCCTACATGATGCAGTTATGTCGTCATGCCACCTGTGTCAGGAAACTCTTCTCGATGACTTGTAGGGCCACAGTCTACAAGGGTAAGTGGCAGGGCAAGGAGCTAGTGGCCATATTTCTCAAATGTATGCATGTGACATGCATACATTTTCAACGCAAGGACAAAACTTCACTCACACAGGGCAGGTTCTGGCCCTCCCTTATGCAGCAATATTATTTTTACCAAACTTATGAAAAAAGGGGGTGGTAGCTGCTGCCTGCAGCTGATCCCTTTGTTTTATATTTTGATCTGTGCCTCTTATGGCAGTACCAGCAGTATTGCCCAGAGTGTCCATTGCCTAAGTGCACCATTACTGTTTGAGGGCACAATCGGCACTATAACTTGATAAGGACACAAAAAGTGACACTACTTCAACGGGAGACACTAAGCAGCCATTATTTTTTGTGGAACACTTTTACATTGCATCAAAGAAGAGTTGTAAACTTTAAAGAAACAAGTTGTGGCTGGAAGAAGTCCTCATGGCAGTCTGCGCTACATGGAATAGAAAAAGGAAAGTGATTGACTCCAATCAGAGAAGACATCACATGTGAGTTATTGGGCTTAATCATACTATGTTCATGTCATGTATTGTGCCTCTGTCTAGCCTGCAACATGCCCTTTGACCCTGGGGGCTGCTATGCTGTAGCTGTTCAGTTTTTTCCATGCCTTCCAACATGCCAACAGTTAGCACTCGCTTTCAGAACTCTCACAGCTGCTGTCCATCACCCTGTCTGATGGAGCTTTACAGCCATGGTTCTTCCAGTGTTCAGGGCCTGAGTTTCTTATGTGCAACCTGGGTCATTGCATAGTGCCTGATTCGGAGTTCCTAATTTGTGTTCCTGCTGACCCAAGCCCTACCTCTGTTTCTTGCCTGGTCCGAATCCCGCCCTGTCTTCTGCCTCAAGTATGCTGGAACCTGTAGTCCAAGTCTCCTGTTGTCGGGTATCCTGTCCTGTCCTCTTGGTATCCTGTCCTTTTCTCCTGGTGTCTGCATCCCGCCACAAGTCTGTTGGTACCTGTAGTCCAAGTCTCTTGTTGTCTGATATCCTGTCCTGGTCTCCTGGTGCAATAGCATCTTTTGGACCCAGAGGACTCTGTAAAGTGACAATAATAGTAACAAGTATTTGATTGTATAAAATGGTTTGAATCTATTTACCTGCAAGAACAACCACTATAATCCCTACTCTGTATGAGTCAGCATGTCCAACTTTTACAAGATTATTTGAATGTTCACCATGTGATACTGCATTTCTTCTGCAAAACCAACACAATAACCAAAATTTACTCGACAGACAACAACACAGTTTTCAACCAGTATTTCAGATACTTATTGCATATGGATTTAGGATACTTTTTTTTTTACATGTGGTTTACAGTCAGAAATGCGTACCATTAATTTATCTGTGATTTTTGATGTGGATCCTAATTAAAAACCCCATACTAATGTTTTGGAGTGCATTTTACACAAGGTTTTTAGCTATCCCTATTGACATCAGTAGCTAATTGATGATGCTGTTGTATTCTGAGAGTGGCTTGTCCTGATAGACGTGACAGTGATGGTTTATTGAATATTAAAGGGGTTGTCTCACTGCATTGATTCATCTCATCTCAGTCCTGTTTTCTTGGTTTCACTTTGAATCCAGGGGTGTGTTTACTGGCTTCCACTAGGCTGCAGTAGAAGACAGGTCTGTAGCTATAGCAACCAGTGCTGGCAGCCTATCAGGATAGATCAAACAGGTCTGTAGCTATAGCGACATAAGGAGCTGATGCATCCCATACAGAGGGGATATCTAGGAATAGGTAGGACACTGTTAATGGACACATATTGCAAAATGACTTGTTTTTGCAAGATCTTTAACATAAAAAGCAATCCTTGTAGTGAGACAACCCATTTAAGTATAAGTATAATTATGGCTGGAAGAATTATCCTGCAGAGTGATAATGTTTACTAATTAGTTGGAAGCACAGAGCAGTGATAGAGCAGAAGGTAGATTAGTGTATGTTACATGGCTAAAGAGAGAAGATGACATGGGAAGGTCCAAAGTATAGTTGAAAGGACAGTACTGATACACTGAAGAAATGGAGACAAGGGGAGGGCAATGGGATGCAAGAAGCAGAGGGGGGACCAAAAAACAAACTAGGACTAATATTCTGGACCTGAAAAGCTGTAGAAGAAGCTGTGATCAAAAGGTATTGAAATTTACAGTAGTTGAAGATGAAATATCACAAATTTAGAAGTTTGAAAAACCTACCAGAAAGCCAAGAATCTTAAGCAAAGCAGTTTACCATCAGAATCAGGTACGTCAACTGCAGACATAAGATATTCTTGGATGAATGGTTTTTCATTTATTGGGAGAACCTTTCTTGATTTCTCTATAAACTGGTGTGTTTTAGATGTGAAGGGCAATAAGTGGCTATAAGACTCCACTAGGTTTAGAATGGTTCAACTCCAACCTATCTGATCATGCTATCCAGTTAGTGAGTTAGTCTATTCCAACATAAATTAAACTGCTGCCCAAAAATGGTGGAATCTGTCGACGAAGATGTCTATTATATACAGCGAGAAACTGGACAGTGGAATACAGTATACTGTATGAGGCATAACAATGACAAAGAAAAAAAGAAATACTCCAGTTTCCTTCACTCTCCCAAGGCCTTGACTAAAGGCACTGATACAATCTTAATAAAGAAAGGATTTTAGAAATAAATCTTACTGGAAAAATCACTGAAAGATAGCTAAAAGAAGAGCTGTTTATGGACATGGACTTAGGTTGGCTATCCAGTGTGCTTATCCAACTGCAGAAAGCAAAACACTTGAAGATGATGAGAGCATTACAGAACTGTCTTTAAAAAAATCATCACAGCCAACTTTCTTCATCGTGCTGGAAATAAAGTTCTTCTTGGATACAAACATAGAAGTCAAAATAAATTGCTCAACTGACTCATCATATCCAGCAATCTAGCACCTATAAACTGAATATGCTTTCTTTCCAGAATAGCATCCAGACCCTTTCTGAAATCATTCTGCGAATTAACCATTACCATTGCTAGAAAAGAAGTCTCATTTCCTCACTCAGTCATCAGAACATTATCTACAGCATCTCTCTAGTCAACCAGTATCCTGTTTTGTCCTGATGAAGAGCAAGAATCCAGAAACAGTTGTCTACAGATGGGTGACTCTTCCTTTTGGAGGAGACTTTGTTTTGTATAGTATAGGATAGTTTTCTAATTTTTAGCGAAAAGCTCTTTTGTATGGATGGAATTCATTCTCCATACCTGATTGGATCTCATCAATATAGATCAGCATCCTCCTATCCTGGCCTGCATCTAAAACATTTTCTAGCCAACCATTACCCTAGTCTGTACTGAAAGCAGGTATGACCCCTGAAAACACTAGTTTCTAGCTCATTTGCATGTCTTTTCCCATGGTGCAATGCCTGGTAGTAAGTCTCCAAACACCACCATCTCTTCAGTCAGCATCATTCTTCTAAACCATGAGTCAAATTTAAGACCCACGGGCTGATTCTGGCCTGCCAAGCCATTTTATTTGGCCCGTTAAATCTTAAACACAGCGAGCAGGAATGGACAAGTTCTGGACCCGTTAGGTCTGGCTCTCCACTCTCCTCAGAAGATACAGCCAGCACTTTGCAAAGGCAGTCTTATTATCTTAAATTTGAACCCCCGGATGTACCTCCACACTGCTCAGTTCAACAACAATTTTGCAGAGGGGTGGCACAGCTCTGATAACCGTACTTAGGCACCCTAGCCACCCTCCAATAGCCATTTGAATGCATATTGTATATAATGCTGATGTTACACTCCGTGAACATGAGTTTGAAACCGCTGCTTTAAATCCAAGAGATGAAACAGAAGAACTATACTAAATCTGCTTCCTAAAAATACTTTAAAAAAGGTTAGGAATAGGCTCACTCGTCTTCTCAATCTTATGTCGTGATGCTTTGTGGATGCATGGAACTGCTGCCGATCAGTACCTCTTGTCTTTGAGATAAAAAAAGCTTACATTTTAAACCACACGGGAACATTGTGCCAAGTTACCTAAAAATACAAAGAGAAAGAAAATTATTATAGGAAAATGAGTGCATTATACAACATCAAAATATTAAAGGGGTTTTCTCACTACAAGGATTGCTTTTTATGTTAAAGATCTTGCAAAAACAAGTCACTTTGCAATTTATGTCAATTAACAGTGTCCTACCTATTCTGAGATATCCCTCTTGTATGGGCTGCATCAGCTCCTCAGGTCGCTATAGCTACATGTACAGACCTGTTTGATCTCTCCTGATAGACTGTCAGCACTGGTTGCTATAGCTACAGACCTGTCACTGCAGCCTAGTAGAAGCCAGTGAAACCAAGAAAACAGGACTGAGGTAAGATGAATCAACATAGTCAGACAACCTATTTAAGTATTTGCTTTGTCCTGTTCAGCATTTGGTTCTATTATTTTTTTCATGTTTTGCCAGAGTATAACAAAGAGAGACATAATAGGTAAAAATGGGTCTAGCTAAGCCCTCTGTGAAGGACTAGGTGACAGAAATTACAAGATATTTGAATCAAAGGTTATCAACCTGTAAATTTATAGCTTTATCCATAACTTTTAATAAAAAAAATTCCGAAATACACAGTGACACACAACAGCCATCTGGCCCTAAGTCTGGCCTTGGTCTAGCCCTATCCATGCTGACCCTACATAGTTGGGATGACCACCCACATAAGAGCAACCCGATCCTCTGCCCTTTCCCTAAAAATCCCTGAGGTCTGATTACCTCTTCAATACAAGTAAGGGGTTATGCTTGTGTTGGGATGTTGACCATAGTGGGTTGCCATGGGAAACCAGGGAGTAGGATGGCAAGCTTGAGGGGGAAGCTGCAGTTGGTGACAGTTGAGAGTCAGAGTGACAGTTGGGACTGTTAGGTGAGCAGCCAATCAGGAGAGCTGAAGGGGCGGAGCTGAGGTCAGGCAAACAGTTATAGGAGGGAGGTTGTCAGCCCCATAGTAGTTAGGAGTATAAGTATGGTTGCTGTATATAGTTCCATTTGAAAGCATCAAGTTAAGGGGACCCCTGTCTATCCAGGTGGCAATAGACAGGGCAGGCCGAGGCAGAAGAGAGCAGCCGACTCACTGCTATACCGGAGATGGAGCAGGCACTGACACAGAGAAAGTGGAGATCCAGACAGAGTGGACCCTGAAGAGAATCAGACAACCCAGAATTACAGGTGGGCAGTTTGGGCAGTTTGCCAGAAAAGTCGAGAGACCCATTGAATGGACAAAGTGTGTCCTGTGTCGCCAGGCGCCAGCACCTTGCACAGCTGGGCAGGGACAGGGGTCAGCGCCATTGCCAGCACTTTGCACAGCTGGACTGGGTCGGAACCAGAAAGGGGTTGAGAGAGTCGCCAAGTGTCCAGAGAAGGAGGATCTAAAATGTGTTTAAGTGACATGTGCCTTGCTTCATAACTATGTAACGTCCACAAGATAAATACCGTGAGTAAAGCCTGAAGTTCCCTGGAATACTTGTGTCATCTGCTGATATTGATGCTGATGCACCATCCCATCACTACAGAGTCCCATACCGCACCTCTCCCCGCACTACGAAAAGGACCAGAGGATACCAGGGGAACCTGGAGGTGAGGGTAGTTGCTCTGGGCAATGGCAAGTTCTCCCCATACCCCCCTCCCCTCCCCCCTCTGCTGGTACAGGGGAACCTAGGGGGGCGGGTGGTTGCCACGGACAATGAGCGGGCGCAGTTGGCCGCGGCTGCAAGACACCACTTACCCCCCCTCTGCTGGCACTGGGGAACCTGGGGTTGTGGATGTTTATCATGGACAATGGACGGGCACAGTCGGATGCTGCCGCAAGATACCCCATACCTCCCCCCTCTTATTTTTACATACACAAAAGGTACAAAAAGGAGGGAAAAGGTAAAAAGATTTTTTGCATACGCCCAAGTGTATGTTTAACATGTAAACATATGTGATGGGAGCGCACGGAGAGAGGCAGAGGAGATGGAGGTGGGAGCGGCAGTCATGGCCCCCGTGACCTGATCCTTGGCATAACACTTTGCTACCGACAACTCTGATGCTCCTCCGCCAGGGGGGTCTGCACTCTAGAGAATGCTGGTGGTAGTAGTTCCCCCACGGTCCTATGGTTTCCTCTCCCTCAACTGACAGTGGTGGTGTGTGAGGTGCCCTTGATGTGCGGGTGCAAAATTACAAGCAGGAGACGAGGGTTTAACTTTTCAACACCAGAGGCTTTCTTTACTTATCCCAGGCAAGATGTTACATACATAGGAGAGGATAACGTTCAAATACAATGCAGAGGAACAGTGATTCCCTCAATTAAAGTCCTTTATGAGTGATTTCCAGATGTTCAAACATGGAGCTCGCCTTGACTACCAAATGCACTGAACAATCCTACAAATCTTGGGGGTATTGGGCCAGGCCAGAGGCTAACTGGGTCCCAAAGACTATGAGGCCTGGTGGGACTAGAATTACCTCACGAGATCTCAGGAATCCAAAGTCCTGCTAGGCCAAGCTGAGGCTCCTTCTTCTCAAAGCTATAAGTGAAAAGCCCCAGAACACTACATTTTTATATAACCTTCTACTGGCCCCCTTCCTGACTGGTTGCTATGGGAGCTCCTGCCACTAGTGCTTGAGTGACTGTGGCCGATTTACATCTCTGCAAAGCAGCATGACTATACATTTTTCACAGACATATGCACTAGCAGCTAGCAGAGTACAGGGTGAGATACAGGTCAATAGGCATTTACACATAACATGAATATTGCAATCTCAACAGATATAGTGTAATTATTAATAAACATTATTGAATGTCAATACATTTTCTGTAGTGTATTATCCACCACTCCTTACATCACATAACAGTATGTCTCCAGCTGCAGCTGTCCCGTGAAAACCAGAGATGCACTTTCTTTAAATCACTTCATGTCATTTCATCAATAAAACACTTATGCAAGTATAGGTTGCAGTATGATACCATAGGAACGCACGACGCTTTCGAATTAGCAGTCTAAGGCATTCACACGGTGTATGCGGGCGTAATACCCCGCAATACCGTGTGACGGGGGGCGACGGGATGGCAGGGGCCGCCTTGCCGCCCATTACTGAATTACACGCGCGTATTTGCGCCAGTAATTCCTTCATATCCCCGCCCCGGCTTCGGGCGGGAAGAACTAATCCTATTCTATAGAACTTGAATTACGTAATGAATGGACTTTCGCCCTAATTGCGCACTTCGCGCGTAATTACGGGCCGAATACGTCCCAAACTTAGCCGTGTGAACATAGCCTTAATCATTGTGCCCAATTTGTGACGCCCATTTTGAAGTAGATCTTGCATTACCTGCTTGCTTAATTTTGTATTATGTTTCCATGTTATTTTCTATATCTATACCCACAAATTTTATGTGTGCAAAATTCTTGTGCAACCCTTCCCTCCTTTTCCCTTCACATAAATATTACAGGTAATCAGATCTCATGGATTTTAAAGGTTATTTTTTAGGCAAAGGGCAGAGGTTGGGATTGCCCTTATCGGAGCTGTCATCTCGACTAGGTAGGATCAGCCCGAATAGGCCTAAACCAGGGCTAGGCTTGATTTTTGTGTGTCAATGTATTTTTAAATAGTTTATTAAAAGTTATGTTTCAGTTCTATATTAACAGGTTGAAAAATGTATTTAGTTTCATGCAAATATACACACTTAAGCGTTCACACGCTTATCACCGATTGTGCCTATTGACGCACAAATCACGTGAATATGGGCTACGGCGGCCGAGCGCGGCGGCCCGCTCCCGCCCCATAGACAATGCTTGTTACGCGCGTCCACGCCTAAATATGTGCATGTCACTTTTCCCCCCGCGCGGATTCCGAGCGGGAGGACGACGAATCCAATGTCTCTATAAGCAGTGGATTACCTAAGACTCCACGATGGCGCCGTATGAGCGCAAATCCCGCGGAATACGCGCAATCCGTGCAAATAAGCCTGTGACGGCCCTAGGAATCTGTCAGGTGGTTTGTGCTGCCCTATTAGAGAGCAGGATGTAATAGAGAGAAGCTGAGCGCTGTGATATATAGAGTTGTATGATTTGATTCTGCATTTCTAAGTAAGTAGAAAGTGAAAATGAAATTACTGCCTACCCCATCCACACACAGTGATGGACAGTTTGCTTTGTATACACACTGATGTAGGGAAAGTTGCCAATCACTGAATGTAGGCGATATAAGCAGGACTCCTACTATCACTTAATAAGTCCCTTCAGAATTTAAATCCTGCTACATATCATTTAAACCTGTATATCACAGAGCTCAGCTTCTCTCCCTCTATCATGTAACCCTATATATCACAGAGCTCCGCTTCTCTCCTCTCTATAACCCTATATTCACAGATTCACTTCTGTCCCTCTATACCCTATATATCACAGAGCTCAGCTTCTCTCTCTACATAACCTAATCACAAGCTCCCTCTCCCTCTATAATAACCCTATATATCACAGAGCTCAGCTCCTCTCCTCTATCATATAACCCTATATTCCAATAGTGTGCTAAGAAACCCTCAGAGAAACAAAAAGACAAAAAGGCGCACCGATAGTGTATTACTTTCAATAGGAGATTTTAAACAATCAGGTTTTATATGCCGCTCACCTGATTCAGTTGCACTCAAATGGTACAACTCATTTTTCAGCTTATTTCAAATATTTATCAGCTGCTGGTCCTCCTTCGTTCACTCACCCTTTTGCACCATTAGGTGTGAGAGATAAAAATCCAAATTTAAAAAGAGGTCTGTACAAGAACCTCTAAAAGGAATATCTCCAGCGCTTTCTAAAAATGCTTCTTAAAAAGATTGCGATGAATCTTTCTATTTGCAATCTTTTTAATTATTAAAAAAAGCAACAACACACACAATACATAAAAAGATATTAAAAAGAATACTGTAGCCTCTCTCAACGCGTTTCACACGAATTCTCTCGTGCTTCCTCAGAATAAATCCCATTTATAAAAAAGTCTCCTTATATATACCATAAAGCCTTCCCCTTCTCGAGTTTAACACTCCCCTTTTGACCCGAGACATCCCCAAAACAATCCTAAACAGATCCCAAAATTCTCACATTTTAGAAATTTATTTATTTTTTATATTTTTTTTCCCTCTCTTACGACCAGTACTCTCTTTCCCTTATACTTGAAAAGAAAAAAGAGGGGGAAGAGGGGGGAAAGGGGGGGGGTTTCGTTGTTACCTTTTTCTTCTGTACTCCTGTACTTAGTATGGAGACATCCCGTCCTCCCGAGATGACCGCCGGCTCGGGCGGAAACTTCACTCTCCTGATGTCATTTCCGCCCTCACCGTGAGATGTTGAAAGAGGGAGAGGATTTTATGTCATCTTCTACTGGAGAAAAATTTAAAATTAGGCACAAGCTTTCTTGTAGATCTAGTTTTGTAGTCTACCTTATCACATGTAGCTGTGGAAAGCAGTATGTGGGTAGGACGTCCACCAAGCTTTCACAGCGCCTTAATAACCATAGGTTTAACATCAAGAAAAATAGTAAATTGTACAGTCTCCCGAGGCATTTATCTGAAGAGCACCCAGGGGGAGAGTACAAATTAGAAGTACAACCTATAGATTATATCAGGGAAAATAAGGAGGATAGACTGCAATCATTAATAAATAAAGAGTCTTATTGGATTTTTAAATTGAATACGATAAACCCTTATGGTTTAAATGAGGTACAAGAACTTATAATCTAAAATTGAACCAGGACAAAAAAGAGTTTTTATAGTTATAGTTTTTAAAATAAGGTTATAGATGTTTTAAATTATATACTAATGAATAGGGGAATTCCGTGCGCTAAATGGGCAGGAGCATGCGCAATAGAACGTGGTGGTCTCACGGTGAGGGCGGAAATGACGTCAGGAGAGTGACGTTTCCGCCCGAGCCGGCGGTCATCTCGGGAGGACGGGATGTCTCCATACTAAGTACAGGAGTACAGGAGAGAACGGTACCAATGAAACCCCCCCCTCCCTCTTCCCCCTCTTTTTTCTTTTCAAGTATAAGGGAAAGAGAGTACTGGTCGTAAGAGAGGAAAAAAAAATTCTAAAATGTGAGAATTCTGGGATAAAGAGATCTGTTTAGATTGTTTTGGGATGTCTCGGGTCAAAAGTGGGGTGTTTAAACTCGAGAAGGGAAGGCTTTATGGTGTATATAAGGAGACTTTTTATAAATGGCATTTACTCCTGAGGAAGCACGAGAGAATTCGTGTGAAAC
This sequence comes from Phyllomedusa bahiana, assembly GCA_025379985.1. Lineage (NCBI taxonomy): Eukaryota > Metazoa > Chordata > Amphibia > Anura > Hylidae > Phyllomedusa > Phyllomedusa bahiana. The sequence continues at coordinate 16,599 of JAODAL010063292.1, forward strand.
GCGTTGAGAGAGGCTACAGTATTCTTTTTAATATCTTTTTATGTATTGTGTGTGTTGTTGCTTTTTTAATAATAATTAAAAAGATTGCAAATAGAAAGATTCATCGCACTCTTTTTAAGAAGCATTTTTAGAAAGCGCTGGAGATATTCCTTTTAGAGGTTCTTGTACAGACCTCTTTTTAAATTTGGATTTTTATCTCTCACACCTAATGGTGCAAAAGGGTGAGTGAACGAAGGAGGACCAGCAGCTGATAAATATTTGAAATAAGCTGAAAAATGAGTTGTACCATTCGAGTGCAACTGAATCAGGTGAGTGGCATATAAAACCTGATTGTTTAAAATCTCCTATTGAAAGTAATACACCATCGGTGCGCCTTTTTGTCTTTTTGTTTCTCTGAGGGTTTCTTAGCACACTATTGGAATATAATATCCCGTGCATAAGGCAGCGAAGCAAGATGGATGCATTTATTTTGAGACACACTGAATGTGACCAACTAATGGAACGGTTGCTAATGGGAGTGAAAGAAATGGTGGATGGAGATCTTACACCAGAGACTTTGGTGGATTATACTGAGGAAGAGACAAAAATGTTTTACAGCATAGCACGCTCCTTGGAGCGAAGCCTAATTAGTGAATCAAATCAATGTATCGATGGAAGGTTTTTGGCACTTTATGTGAGGGAGAAACTGATTCCAAGAGGTTTAAGAATCTATAAACCCTCACAATATGGGAATATAGATCCGAATTTTGACAAAATTTGGTCTGATACTATAAATATGTGTTCCATTAACCTTATGAATCTACTGATAGAAAAAAGAAAGGAAAATTGTAGAGAATTGGAGGATCAGATCAGAGAATGGGTACAAAAATTTGAGAAATATAGTAACCATATTGAATATAGTGATATAAAAATGAAGATTAGAAATAATCTGCACAAATATGAATTAGATATCATAAATAGAAAATTACACAAATTTTCTAGAGATAGGATAGAACATTTTAAACTGACCAAAACCGAACAAATGGAGGGTGTTCAATCAGAGGGTGTTCAGATAGAGGGAGCCCACATAGAGAATATAAGTTCGGGAAACGAGACCGGGAGAAAGGAATCTACTAAAAGGGTGGAGGATGAGGATCCGGTAGTTCGCAGAAAACAAATAGATAAGTCTTTAAAAGAAAAAGAAATGCGAACATATGCCACAGTGGTCAAAAATAAGAGTTTGGCCAGCCATGGATTAAATGGTAATCATGGAATAGAGAATAGGACAAACAGAAACAAAAACAAAACGAATATACCCATTCCATCTACAGGTAATAGAAATCAGAGAGATAGGAATAAAACAGCCTCTTTAGATATAGTAGATTTCACTACACATGAAAACCTCCCAGAATCAAATTGGATATAACTTCCAACATCTCTAGATAAAAGTTTCCTTACATTAACACCGAAACAATCCACACAGCTTCAAATAAAACCCCAATCATTATAGGGATTGGAGAAGAAGACGAGATACCAGCAGCCCAATTAAATCCCTCCCAGTCTTTTTTAGGCCTGAATCCGCCACTGAACATTCAAAGTACTACAGAGGAAATCCTCTTAACACCTATAATACAGTCAGGGGAGACAAGAAAACGAAAATTAGAAAGAGAGGAACTAGAGGTTTCCCGAGTAGTCAAAAGAGGCTCAGAAGCTTCAGATCCAAAGAAAAAACAGAGTAGAAAGAAAAAAAGGTCCCACCCAGTAAAGATTTTTAACCTTTCTAAATATGAATTAAAAAATCGAAGAAAATAGAAGTACTTCAGAAAGGTTTAAATTTTTGTCCGGACAGTGCCATGGATATATTTGGAGTATTTACGGATCTCCAAAAATATATCAGAAAATTAACCATTCAAAGATTTTTTTCCATACAAAAGAATAAAAATAAAAAAGACGAAAATGAAAATAGCCAAAATATAGGAAATAGATCAATAATACCAACCAAATCGACATTCTATCCCATTTGGGCACAGGGCCATTACATAGGCTTATTTAATCAGATGGTAATGGATGACTTAAGGAATATAAAAAGAAAAACACAGTATAATGGGAATTTGACAGTAATGCAGAAAAGGGCAGTAAAATCTTTGAATAATAATAAGAATATAATAATAAGAAATGCGGACAAGGGAGGGTCGATAGTGGTGCAGGACACAGATAAATACAAAAAAGAAGCATGGAATATTTTGAAAGATCCAGTTCATTATCATATAGTGGATTCTGAGGTGTATTTGAGACTACAAAAAAATTTTTTAGAATTTTTAAACGTAGCATTTTCCATGGGAACTATTAATCAGAAAGAAAAAGAGGCTTTGTATATTAAGAGACCAAAGAGACCATTCTTTTACCATCTCCCGAAGGTCCATAAGGATATAGAAAATCCCCCGGGAAGACCAATCATTTCGGGGATAGATTCCACCTTGTCAAACCTATCCAGATATATCGATATCCATTTACAGCAACATGTCCAAGCACTAGTTAGTCACCTGAAAGATTCAGATCAGATCATTAGAGAACTAGTGGATATGAAATGGGAGGACAGTTATTTTTTCCTCACCATGGATGTGGTAGGATTATATTCAAACATAGAACATTCAAGAGGCATTCAGGCAGTCAATCTCTATCTAGATGGTGATAAACATCTTTCGGAAGCGAAAAAAGGCTTTTTGGTGCAGGTCAAAACTT
>JAODAL010063293.1:0-19318 GCA_025379985.1 Phyllomedusa bahiana
GATTTACGTAGATGCGGGGTTAAATTTAACAGTGCTGGGTGCGAAAATTAAAAAAAACCCCCGAAAACTGTGATTTTTTTCGTACAATACAGGGTTTTTTTGGCAAAAAACCCAACCTTTTTTGTTTGACTACAAGTTTGGGCGGTTTTTTAATTTAATTGCAAGGTGGATAAATAAAAAGTCACAAGGGGAAAGGGTAAAATTAAAAACACCTATTTTAAATGTATACTAAATTAAAAAAGGGGAAGTTTTTCAGCAAAAAAAGAGACCTGATTAAACTAAAAATATTTTTTAATCCAATAAAAGTTCAGGTTCCCCAATATCCGGGAAAAATTTTTTCAATAGCAAACTGTTAAAAAATAAAAAAAATTTTTTCCACTACAATGCCCAAACACAAATCTTGGTGAACTTTATCCATTTTTCTTATAGATAGGGGTTTGTCTGTGTTCCCCCGGGGGCCCCCCCCCCCCCCCCCCCCCCGCTCCCCCCCGGCCGTGAATTTACAGCGGTAAAAATGCTGCTTTAAAATTCTCAAACTAACTAAAATAAAATCTTAAAATCTCTAATCTAACTAAATTGGAAGGATCACAGCTAATGTAGATTTTTCTCTGTGCAGAAATAGACAAATTTCCCCCGCTGAGCTTTTTTGGCCCCCGGCGAGCCCCGGGCCCCCTACCCCTTGAGACCTGAGAGACACGGAGGCTGAAAACGGAAACGCGTTCTTGTAAAAAACAAAGGGTCATGTGTTTTTTCCCCAGCCAATCGCAACCATAAAACAACCCAGTAAATAAACCGTCGCACACACACTCACCTTGCTTTATTCTGTAATCCATTTGCTGGCCCCCCAAAATTACGGGAAGCGCCGAAAAAGGCGCGATCTTAATAAAATGATGCCCCCGATTTTTCCCTTTAATTATCGCATGATCTGGAAATTTCGATCACCATAAAAACCTTGCCGAAATAAAATTTGTCGTTTAAAAATCGCTCAACACTAGTTATAACTTTTATTTTTATTAAATATGTGTAGACCAATAAAATAAAAAAAAAACAAACCCCCTTTCCCTCCTCACTTTTCCCTTCATCTGCTGGTCCAAAACCTTTTTCTGTTTTTCATTTGTTCCTTCTGAACAGGGTCTACAGCTGCTGATTTTGCTTCAAATGGGCACGTTTCTCTACTTATATCACCATACGGAGCAGTTCACCTTTTAAAGCGTTTAATAAAGTGAGTGGAACGGGGACTGCTGTTTGCCAATCCTTTACTGCAAGGGGTTGTTCTGTTCAATTTAAACTAAAGGGAAACAAAAGAAAAGGGGACCCCCGAAATGGAACAAGGGAAGGGGTTTCTTTTTTTAATTTTGGGCCCGGCACTGTAAATTTATTTAAATTTTTTTCCAAAAAACTAGGGGATCCCCCCTTAAGAAAAAGTCTATCTTGGGCATGTTTTTCTTCCTTTGAACCAACATTGTTGGATAACAGAATGAACCTCATGTTCTTTCAACCTTATTATGTTACTACATAAACAAATCACTGAATTTTCTGGACTTTTTCAAACATGCCGGAAAAAAAGAACGTGTAAAAAACTATGCCTCTCTGGCTTTCAAACCAGATTTTCTGCCTATGGATTATGGCAGAGATTGTGCTTTTTTGGCCCAAAGACATTTCTTTAATTGTGTATTTTCTTGAACTAGTCTATTCCAGTTTCTAACTTTTGGGGGTGATTGACAGGTTCTCCCCCCACCCCCCCGTCCCCAGTTTTTTTCCCCGCTACCCCAGGGAGCAGGTGGGTTTTAGAAATTGGGGCCACATGTATGAAAACTGTCTAGGTTTTAAAACTCACTTTGGGGTTTCCCCCTAGCAACCAAACAGGGGCGCCCCGTCATTTTTTTCCCGAGGGACTATAATTTAAAAAAAGGGGGCCTCTGAATTTGGTTGCTAAAGGGCAATAAAGTGATTTAAGACCAGAAAAGTTTTCAAAACAAGTGGCCCTTGGGGGGGGGGGGATTGACAACAAACCCTTTTCCCAAATCATCTCCTTCCCTGGGCCCCCTTGTTCTTTATTGATTTGGATGTCAAAGGGCCCTTTCCAATCACGTCCTGGATCGGGGACTCTGACATCCCTTTTAAAAGGACCAAATCCTTCTCTGGGAAAATTACTTGTGGTAGTTCCCCGTTTTTTACCCGTAAAAAGAGCTGGGGGTTCTGTCTAGACTTATTGGGGGGGATTACTGATCCTTTTGCCCAAATCCTTACCCCTGTTTTTTGGGCCCCGCCTCCTCTGTACCTTTTTGCTACCTCTTGTTTTGGGCCTAATTCTCCTGAAATATTCCCTTTAATTTTGGGTTTTTTCTGTCAGGGGTTTTTTCAGCATTTTTGCTTTAAACCCAAAGGTGGGGAATGTTCTCCCCGTTGTCACCGAAACCCCTTAGGGTAAAGGTCGGGAAATAAGCATGGACATTTTGAGGGGCCCCGGCTTGGGTAAAACACACTGTCTTTGGGGTTTTATCCCCATCTTTTTCCCCATGGCCCCCCCCCAGAATGAAAAGAATTTTGGTTAAAGGGGTTGTTGTATATCATTGTTTTTTTCCCTAATTTAGCCCCTAACTGAATAAATAGTAGTGTGTTTGTTTTTGTTTTTTTAAATAGAAAGAACAAACCATTTAAAAGCATATGTTTTTCTAAACCACCAAAAAAATTCGCACTCAATGTTAATGTTTTTTTATGATGCTCGGAATTTTTTTTGGGGGCAGGACATTTACTAGGGATAAAACCCTATTTTACATAAAAAACACAAATCTGGGTTTGGGAAGGTGGGAAAATTTGTCATTGGAACCATTTTTTTTTTTCCCACCACCAAATATTTTAAAATAAATTTGACAGGGGAAAATCAAAAAGGGGTTAAATTTTTTTAATAGTTCTTAATCTTAAATAAAAAAAGGCCGTTCAAAATTTTCCCAACAAACCCAAGAGGACCTTTTTTCGGGTTCTATCTGATAAATTTGGGAAACCTATTCTCTCATTCGTTAAATTTTTGTCCCCCCCAATTTTAACACTAGTGTTAGGGGTTTAAATTTTGGCTATCGCATCGATCGATATCGGCCCCCCATCGAAAAAGGTTTTGGGAATAGCCCGATCTTTCCCCCAAAAAAAATGACCATTAAAGGGTCTATGGGAGAGCAACAACACCTTCATTCTTAAAACCCAAACAGGGCTGGAGAAGCTGGAATTAACACCACAAAACAGTCAAATGGATCCCTGTTTACTCTTGGGCACAACACTTTAGGTTATAAAAGCCCCCAAAAAAAAAATTTCACAAAACCCATTCACTATCCCGGGTCGGGTCCCACGCATGCCCCCTTAAAACCCTGCATCACCCACAAATTAAAAAGGTTGCCAGAAGCAGATGAAAATAAACCATTTTTTTTACTTGGAACTGGAAAATGAATATCCCTGCCCGGGGGCCCAAAAACCAGCATGAGCCCCAAACCTGCATGACCCCCACATTTAAAAAGTGCCAAAAAAAAGGAGTTTTTCCCAAACCACCTTTTTAATTTTTCCCCTGGAAAATTGACTATACCTGCCCGGGGCCCAGCATAAACCCCAAACCTGCTTTAACCCCCAGATTTAAAAAGGGGCCGGGAAAAAGGACCCTTTAACCACCTTTTTTATTTTTCTCTGGGACATTAAACTATACCTTTCCCGGGCCCAGCAATGACCCCAAAACCCCAGATGCCCCCCCAGTTTTAAAAAAGTCCCCAGAAAAAGGGGGTTCTTTCCCAACCCCCAAATTTTTATTTTTTTCACTGGCAATGACATACCTGTCCGGGCCACAGCATGACCCCCCAAAACCTGCATAAACCCGCCACATTTAAAAAGATGCCGGAAAAAGGAAAGTCTTTTTAAAAACCACCATTTTAAATTTTTTAAGGACATTAAACAAATCCCTTTTCCTGGGCCACAGAAAGACCCCCAAAAACCCCCAAAAAACCCCCCCAGTTTTTAAAAAGTCCCGGGAAAAAAAGGATCTTTAAAACCCACCTTTTTAAATTTCCTGGACATTGCTATACCTTTCCCCGGGCCCCACACATGATCCCCAAAAACCTCCCATGACCCCCAGATTTAAAAAAAGTGCCAAAAAAAGGGAGTCTTTCAAAACCCCATTTTAGTTTCACTGGACATTGACTATCCCTGTCCTGGCCCAAGAATGAGCCAAAACCCTGAAATGCCCGGGGGCCACATTTTTAAAAAGTCCCGGGAAAAGGAGCCCTTTTCCCAACCACCTTTTTAAGTTTTCACTGTAAAATTGACTATACCTGTCCTGGGCCACAGAAATGACCCCAAACCTGCATAACCCCCAGATTTAAAAATGCCAAAAAAAGGGAGTTTTTTCAACCACCATTTTAGTTTCCCACTGGAAAATTGACTAAAACCTTTTCCGGGGCCCACACCCAATGACCCCAAACCTCATAAAACCCCTGCCACTTTTAAAAAAGTCCCGGGAAAAAGGGTTTTTTCAACCACCATTTTATTTTCCCCTCTGGCATTGACTATAACCTGTCCCGGGGCCCACAGAAAGAGCCCCCAAAACCGGGGCTTTACCCCCAAGTTTTTAAAAAGGGGCCAAAAAAAGGGGAGTCTTTAAACCACCTTTTTTTATTTTCATTTGGCCCTTTGGGACTATACCTTCCGGGCCACGGGCATGAGCCCTAAACCTGCATGACCCCCCCCCACTTTTAAAAAAGGGTGCCAAAAAGGGAGTCCTTTTCAACCCCCATTTTATTTTTAAACGGGACATTGACAATCCCTGCCCCTGGGCCACAGCATGGGGCCCCAAACCTGCAAAAACCCCCAATTTAAAATTTTCCCAAAAAAGGAGTCTTAAACCCCCATTTTAGTTTAAACTGGAAATTGACTAAAAACCTCCCCCTTTTGGGCCACAGAAAAGAGCCCTAAACCTGAAAGGACCCCCCACATTTAAAAAGTCCCCCAAAAATGGGAGTCTTTCAACCACCATTTTATTTTTAAACGGACTTTGACTATCCCTTTCCTGGGCCACAGCATGACCCCCCAAACCTGCAAAAACCCCCAGATTTAAAAAGTCCCGGGAAAAAGGAGTTTTTCAACCACCATTTTGGGTTTTTCTCTGGACATTGATAAAACCTGCCCCCGGCCCCCCCAAAAAAGCATGACCCCAAACCTGCATGACCCCCCAAATTTTAAAAAGTGCCAAAAAAAGGAGTCTTTCAACCCCCAAATTTTATTTTTCACTGGCATAAAACTATACCTGTCCTGGCCACACATGAGCCCAAACCTGCATGACCCCCCACATTTAAAAAAGTGCCGGGAAAAGGGAATTTTTTCAACCACCTTTTTAGTTCACTTTTTTTGACATTGACATCCCTGTCCTGGGCCACAGCATGACCCCCAAAACCCCTGCAAAAACCCCCCAGCTTTAAAAAGGCCAGAAAAAAGGAGTTTTCCCCAACCATTTTTTTTTTTTAAGTTTAAACTGGCCCATTAAACTATCCCACTCCCTTTGGGCCACAGCATGAGCCCAAACCCTGCATGCCGCCACTTTTTAAAAAGTGCCAAATAGGATTTTTTAAACCCCACCATTTTATTTTTCCCCGGGAAACTTTTGACTATCCCTTTGTCCTGGGCCACAGCTTTTGACCCCCCCCCTTTCCAAAAACCCCCAAGATTAAAAAAGTGCCAGAAAAAGGAGTTTTAAAACCCAAACCATTTTAGTTTCACGGGAACATTGCCCTTACCTCCCGGGGCCACAAAATGACCCCAAAAACCGCATACCGCCACATTTAAAAAAGTCCCCGGAAATAAAAGGGCTTTCAACCACCTTTTTAATTTCACTGGACTTTGGGCCCAAATACCTGTCCTGGGCCACAGCAAAAACCCCCCAAACCCCTGCAAAAACCCCCAATTTAAAAAGTGCCGGAAAAAGGATTTCTTTCAACCACCTTTTTAAGTTTCCCCGGGACTTGACAAATACCTTTTTCCCCCGGGCCACAGCTTAACCCCAAACCTTCATACCCCCAGTTTAAAAAGTGCCAGAAAAAGGAGTCTTTAAACCCAAAACCAAATTTTAAAGTTTCACTGCCCTTGACTATACCTGTCCGGGGCCCACACATGACCCAAAAAAACCCGCATGACCCCCAAAATTTTAAAAAAGTGGCCGGAAAAGGATTTTTCAACCACCATTTTAAAGTTTCACGGGACATTAAACATTACCTGTCCTGGGCTACACTTTGACCCCCAAACCGCATAACCCCCAGATTTAAAAAGTGCCAAAAAAAGGAGTCTTTCAACCACCATTTTATTTTCCCCACTGGACATTGACTATACCTCTCCGGGCCACAGAAAGACCCTAAAACCCATAAACCCCCAAAAAAACATTTAAAAAGTCCCGGGAAAATTAGGGTCTTTCAAACCATTACCTTTTTAAAGTTTCACGGGGACATTGACTAAAACCCTGCCCGGGGCCACAAAATGACCCCCCAAAACCTGCATAAACCCCCCAGTTTTAAAAAAGTCCCGGGAAAAAGGAGTTTTTCCCAACCACCTTTTTAGTTTCTCTGGACATTGACTAACCTGTCCGGGGCCCAGCAGACCCCCAAACCTGCATGACCCCCACATTTAAAAAGTCCCGGGAAAAAGGAGTCTTTAAACCCCAACCATTTGGGGTTTCCCCGGGACATTAAAGAAAAGCTGTCCGGGGCCACAGCATGACCCGGGGCCCGGGATTTTTCCAGGGGGTTTTGCGGTGAGAGCCCAGGCTGGCGTCCGTCATCTTTTAAACACGCAGGTTTTAAAAAGCCCTGATGCCCACAGAAAACAAAAAACGTGGTCCCGAAGCAGAGTGCAGAAGGGGAAGTGTAGAACTCCACCCTTTTCCCCCATTACACAGTAAATTTACCGGGGTTTACTTTTCCCCCTTTCCGAAATGGGGTTGGCCCAAATTTGAGCTTCACTTGGAAAAACGGTGGGTTAACGCCCCCTTTTTTTCCCAAACCCAGGGCCCTTTATCTTGGCATTTTTTTTCTCTTTTTTAACTCAACGTAATGGAGGAAATGGCCCTCTGAAATTTTTGGTCTCTGTCGTTGCTCCATACCCCATGTCCTCTGAAAAACCCTAATCGGGTCAATTTTTTCCCTGTCCCCTCCCCTTGTAAAATTTTCAGGGGAAATTTTTATTAACAGCAAATTTGGGTACATGCAAGTTTTTTAGTATTTTTAAATTTCAAAAAAATTTACTTTTTTAAAATAGGATGGAATCCCCCCATGTCTTTTTTTTTCCCTCTTTTTTTAATTGAAATTAAATGGTTTTGTCTCAAAAAAGGGGATTGAAGCTATTTTAAAAAGATCTTCCCAAAAAACAAGTCATTTTTGCAATAGTGCCCAAAATTAACAGTGTCCAAACCAAACCCCGGGATTCGACAGCCCCCTTCACCCTTGAGCCCCCCTTTTGACCTTTTGGTAAAAGAACAAATGTCTTTAAAGAAACATCTTTTTTTTAAAAATGGGAAACCTGTAGTATAGCGCATGTCACAGAAAAAATGCCCCCAAAAAAATTCAAACATAAACCCAAAAAGCCACTTTGGAAAATTTTTAAGAAAAATGCTGTTAGAAAAAACTTTTTTTTAGAATAGGAAATGAAAGTTTTAGCGCTTGTCAAAAGGCAAAATTTGCCCCAAAAAAAATTCCCAAAACATGACCATGACCCAAACTTTTTTTTAAAAAAAGGCATAACATTTTTTGCACTTTTTAGTGACAATTAAAAATGCCCCACCGGGAGAAGATACTTGCGTTGCCAAACAATTGCGCATAATTTGGGGGAAAATAGTCCTGGAAAACCACAGCACTGTTCCCTGTGCCCCAGGGGGCAAAGGTCTCCTTTCCCGGACCCGGGGTGTAGGGCAGGCCGGGGGAGAGCCCGGGGCGTGCGAAAGTTTTTTGGGAAAAAATCCTCCCCCTTTTTCAACCCAACCAAAAAAGGTGGGAATTACGTTTTACAAAAGGGGCCCTTTTTAAAAAACACTGTGAAAAAAGCAACACAAGTAACCAAAAAAACATTAAAAACAATTACAGAAACACCTTAAAGCTAGACACTTTCTCCAAAATAATCATAAAGTCACAGACCCGCGTTGGGGCATTCTGCAAGAGGGGAAAAGGAAGTGAAGGGGGTTTAAAACTAGAACGTAGTCTCCTACAAGCGGAAGCTAGGTGGTTTCATAAGATGAATACCCCACCCCCTAAAGGGATCAATTAGAATCTCCGCTTTAAAAATTTTTTCCCGAAAATTTTTTTTTAATGTGTTTTTTTTTCTTGTGGGTTGGGTTTAAAACAGTTAAAATAAAGGCAATGTGAAAATATGCACTATGTGCTTTGGGCAAAGGGGGGGGAGTCCCCCCCAAACTCGTACGCTCTGTCCCCCAGCCCCGCCTGTCCTACAGCCAGCTCCAGGAAAAGGAAAACGCTTTTGCCCTGTTGGCACATGAAAAAGTGCCCGCTGGAAATTTTCCCGGACAAATTTTGCCCAAAACGCAATTGTTTTGGGGAACGCAAGATTTTGCTCTGGGCGAAAATTTTTTTAAATTTTACACTAAAAATTTCCAAAAAAATGTTTTGCTTTTTAAAATATTTTTTCCACCCATAAAACATATTGTCGTTCAGTTTTAAAAGGGTATAAAAAATTCCTTTTTAAGGGGGGATGCAAAGGTCATTTATCCACTTCCCAAATAACCACCAGAATTTTTTGTGAATTTCCAAAAGCCCCTTTTGACAAATGTGAAGAACAAATGTCCCATTTGAAACAACATTTTTTTGAATAGGACCCGTAGTATTTTCGCATTTTTTAAGCAGCATGACCCAAAAAAAAAAAAAAAAAATGACTTTTCAGCCACTGGGTTAAAAAATTTTTGAAGGGAAATGCCACTTAGAAGCCACAATTCCCGTTCCCAAAAGGGCCCCTGATTATTGCTGTAAACTCCAGCAACATGACCCCAAAAAAAAATTTTAAATTGAATTCTCCGCCCCCCGTTAAAAATTTTTGAAGGAGAAATGCCACTTAGAACCACATTTCTGTTCCAAAAAGGGCCATGATTATAGCTTTTTTCTAACAGCAACCCCCAACCCCAAAAAATTAAAAAATAAAGACTTCTCACCACGTTTAAAAAAAAGGAAAGGGGAAATGCCACTTAAAAAAGCCAAAATTTCGTTCCCAAAAGGGCCATGAAAAAAATTTCGTTCCACAGCAAACAAGACCCCAAAAAAAATTATAAATATGACCTTTTCAACCACTGTTAAAAATTGTGAGGCAACATGACGCCAAAAAACCCCCGACAAAGTGAAAAATTCCCAAAGAGAAGTGAGTAAAAGGGAAAAAGGTTTTGTCAAGAAAAACCCTTGGGGTCTTTTAAAATCACCTCACGCAAAACCCCAAAAAGAACTGTTTTGGAATTGAAATAAAAATTGGGAGTAAGAAATGAAACAAATTTTTAAAAAAAGTTTTTCAAAAAGGACCAAATTTTTGTTTTGGAAAAGGAAAGTGAAATAAACCACAAATTAAACGTGACCCCCGGGAAAAGGGGGCCCCAACATCATCAGAATCCATGCCTGATTCATCTTTAGGGAAAGTCAAAAAATCCACATTATCTGTGGAAAGTCGGATGCGTTTGTCTGTAAATACTCCTCCCCGCGGCCGACGGTCCGTTCAGAAAGACCTTTGGGTGCTGGGGGGACAACACCTCTATTGGGTGGCGAGCGAACTCGGCCAAATTTTGTCCAATTTTTGGGCCCAGAAGCCTATTGGAAAACCGGAACACATCCAAAAACATCGGGGTTGGACGCAGAAATTCCTGCACCATGATCTTAATCTGGGGCTCTTGTTTTGGATGTGGGGCCCCCGCAATTGCATGCGTTGGTGGGGGTGGTAAATAAAGATTTTCCAGAGTTTACCCCTTTGGCTTCTGCCCCCTTTCCTTCTGCTGCTGCTTGGGGCCGGGGGTACGGCTGGGGTTTGGGACTCCTAATTTTCTTGGGGGGCCCCCAACCCGGGCGGCCTGATTTTTTGTTTCCCCCGTTGGGGCCGGTTTTTAAGGAAAAGGGGGAAGCAAGGGGGGGCCCGGGGGGGGGGAACCAGAATTTTTTCCAGGTTTGATTTTTAGTTTAGCCCCAAGGTCTCCATTTTCCTGCCATTTTTTTTCTCCTTTTATTTGGGTGGGTTTTTGGGGGGAAAGGGGGTCTGATTTTTTTTTTGTACCGGGGGGGTCCAGGAGGGTTTGGCCACCCATAAATGTTGTTCATTTTTATGGCCTTAAAGCGGGGAAAATCAAAAAGTTTGGAGGGGAAAATTGGGAGATTTTTCCCAAACACCTTAAATTTAGAGGGTGAGCCTTTGGGGGTTTTTCCCCCAAGCATCTGGGTTGAATTGGGGGGGACTAAACAAACCCCCCTCTTTCCTCAAACTTTTTCCTTTTTAAATTTCCTTTTGGGCCCAAACCCTTTCCCCAAAGGGAGGGACCTCGGGGTCAGGAAATAACTCCCCCCCCTCCTCCTCCGCTTCCTCCGGGACAGCTTCAACCGGGCCCCACTTTCGTCCAAAATTTATTTTTCACCCGAGGAGCTGAGGATTGGGGCCTTGCACAGGGTCGGGCCCTGAACCAAATGCCATTGAAGACCGATAAAATTGAGATTCTGTCGGGCCTTGTGAATTTTATGGGAGAAAAAGGGTCCCTTTTCTTTCATCTGTGTCCGTTCCTTTCCCCCTCTGTCGCTGGCGGACCTGATTTTTTTCAGAGGGCCAACTATCGTTCCAGAATTAAAATCACCACAATTTCTCCCTGCGACAAGGGGAAACGTCCCGCCCTCAAACCCTTTTGGTGGGTTCTTCAAACTGGCAAAGGGTGGTGCAGAAAACTCTTTTTTTCACCTGCCTCCACTCTCGGGGGCTGAAACCCCGAGGTCGCACCCTGCTTGGGCAGGCCAAAGTGCACTTCGTACTGCTTTAAAGGCATTGCGCTGCTCCCCACAATCGCGGAGCATGTGGAGGGTGGAATTCCAGCGTGGTTTCCACGTTTTAAACAATGAGGGCGGTTAACGGGGGGGCCGAGCGACGCTGCAACGCTGCCAGGCGGGAAAGAATCCCGGTTCGAAAAGGGGGGAATTTCGAAAATTTAGACCCCGAGCCTTTTTCAATTTAGGCAGGGCCCCAAACCCCGGGAAGGGTCCTTTTTGAAAATTTCTGCAACCCACCCGGTTTTAAAGACTTTTTTCCAGGGAGATTAAAGGGGGGCCCAAATTTTTCACCTGTTATCGCACCCCCACCTTGGGCCCGGACAAAAGGTTCTTGTCACCCACCCCGCGCTCGGTTCCCCGTTGCGGGGAGCTGTCCACAGCTCCTTTACTTTTGGGGTGGACGGGGCTCCAAGGCCAAAATTTTAAATTTTAACACGGCCTTTGGGGCTCTGGGGAAGGGTTTCCACCAAGGGACCTTGGGGGAAAAAGCCCTTCAACCCTCCCTGCGGTTTTGGAAAAGCGTGCCCGAGGGCCTTTAGTGCCACCCGTTTGGGACCCCCAGAGACCTCCACCCACCACCCCGTTTACTGTCAAAGAGATATAAGGGCCTTTTGGGCCCTGCTTACTGGGCCAAAGGGGTCGGTTTGGTTTAGATGGACTTTTTCGGGCACAATCAGACAACCGGGGGGGCCTTGAAATTTTTAAAAATGACCCCCGTTTGGCTTGGTTCCCGGGCAGGGACGGGGGTTTTTTCTTTTGGCCCCAAAAAAATGCCTGGGTTTTGGGGGGATCGGGATTGGGGGGGGAGGCGGGGGTCCCAGGGTGTTTGGGGGAACCCAAACTGTTTTCCCCCCCAAAACGGAAAAGGGAACATTTCCAAGCCAAAAGGGCCCGGCAAGCCGACATTCCGCTTTTTGGCTTTTTTTGGATGGGGGGGTTTTGGGTAAAGGTTTTCTTTCTTCCCGCTCCCAAACCTTTTTTTGGGGAAAACAGAAGGGGGTGGCCTGCGATGGCTGGCTGTACGGCTTTTTGGTTTGTCCAAAAATGGGGAAGGAGAAGGGGGAGGGTGGGTTCTGGGGTTTCGGTGGGACTTCGGGGGACGGTTTTTAGGGGGAAAACAGAGGCTGGAAAACCTGATCATGACTCTGAGAGACTTGGGGCCCGCTGAGGAACGCTTGGGGGTGGCGGGGAGGAGGGGGCGGAACCCGAGGGGTGACAGTGTTGGAGGCCCGGCGTCGGTCCCTTTGGGCCTTTTTTTGGCCCCAATGTTCCCCTCCATTTTTAACTTCCTTTTTCCCTTCCCTGCCAATTTTTTGGGGGCTAACCATTGGTTTGGGGGGTTTGGGGGTTTAACCATTTTAAGGGTTTTATTTGGCCTTTTTTCCTTAAAGGCTTTTTAACGGGGGGGGGGAAAATTTCGGCAAATTTTAACATTTTTGGGGGGGGTTTTTTGGGGAATCAAGGGGGGGGGGCTTTTTTCTCAAAGGAAGGGGCCCAGGCTTGAGAGGGGGCCTGGGCCCCTTTTTTTAAAAAAAAGGCCCATAAGCGAGGACGGGGTTTTTCGCTGACCGTGGCTGGCGGAATCAAAATCAGCGGACCTTTTGCACCCCCCCTCCCCCTTTTTTTGGCGGGGCCCTTATTGACACTACCCCCCCTCGTCTTTCCCTCCTCGTCCAAGTGAAGCGTTTTCAAGCAAATTTCCCGGGGGAAAAGGGGCCAAGATGGGTCCGCAATGTCCTCAACAAACATCATCCCTCAACAAAGGGGACTTGGTTTGTCCTGCTTTTTGGGATCCGAAGCGGGGCTACAAACAAGGGGCCTGCAAGGGGTTGCTGAACCCCCCCGGGGTGTTTTTTCCCATTTACCGGCTTTTTCCCTTTAAACCCCCTCTGATGGCATCATAACTGGGCGTCCCGAAACAAGACTAAAACATCCCTTTATCTTTTTAAAATGCCTTCTGACCCCCCAAACCCCATTTTTTTTCATCAAAGAGGGCTTCAGACAATTATTATCCCCAGGGGGGTGGTACAACGAGTTGACATTTGGGGTGCTTCATGTTGGAAAGGGTGCCCGAAGATGGCCCGAAAACGACATTTTTTGGGGCCTGACTGGGAAGGGCGAAAAGGGGGAAAAACGCTAATGCAGGTTGCCCTTAACCACTGAAGGGCAGTTGGCGACGGGTGTTCGTTTTCTTTGATTCCCAAGGGGGCCCCCCCCCCCCGACCCAGCGATGACAGGCCTGAAAGGTCCTTTCAACTGACGATCCCCGGGGATGCGTGTTTTCAGCAGCACTGGAAGGAGCACCTTTTCTCGTACCTCACCTCCATGTGCTACCCCCCTCTTTGCTCGCTTACCACCGCAAATTTTGCCCCCATGTTCAGAAATATACAAATTTGAGAAGGTAAAGGAAAAGTTTTTGGGAAAATCCTTATTTAAAAAACCCGGGAAAACAAAAGCAAAACTCAAATCCCTCTAATCCCAAAAAAAAATTGCTGGATTCAAATTTTTTTGCAAGGTGTCTATCAACCAAACTCGACTGGGCAAAGGTGGGAAAAAAATTCTATCTGTTAAAGTTTTCGTATAATAAACCCCGGTATTTTTTTGCACCTTTCAATTCAAACCCGTTTTGACAAAAAGAATTCTGTTTTTTAAAATTTACGTTTTAAGCTTTCTCAATGAACAAAACTTTGGGGGGCGCAAAAGTCAAAAAAAACGTATCTTTTATGATTTTTTGTAAAAATACAACGGAATTTTTTGCACCTTTCAATTCACCTTTTGGTGACTATAGAATTGCGTTTTTTAAAAATTTAAAGGGAAGCTGCGTCAATGAACAAAAGGCGGGGCGCAAAGTCCAAAAAAAACGAAACGTTTTGTTTTCGTATATAAAAACGGTTTTTTTTGCACCCTTTTAATTCACCTTGGGACTATAAAAATTGCTGTTTTTAAAATTTTCGTGGATGCGCGTCAATTTAAAAAAGCTGGGGGCGCAAAAGTCAAAAAAAAACGTATCCGTTTTTTTTTTTTCGATAATACACGGGAATTTTTTTCAGCTTTCAATTCACCTGTGGTGACTATAGAATTGGGTTTTTTTAAGATTTCCCTAGATGCTGCGTCAAAGAACAAAGCTGGGTGCGCACAAGACAAAAAACACGATCCCCGTTATTTTTTCGTATGATACACGGTATTTTTGGCAACAAACAACCTGTGCCCGACTACAATTTTTTGGGGTTGTAAAATTTTAAATGCAAAAGGGGGATAAACAACAAAGGTGGAATGGGTTTAAAAAGAAATGACCCCCCTATCTTTAAATTTAAAAACGATAAAAAAGTGGAAATTTTTTCAGCTAACAAAGAGACCTCCGTTACTAGAAATTAAATTTTTTTTCCCAAAATAAATTTTTAGGCTGGGCCCCAAAATTTTAGGAAATATTTCAATAGCAAACCCGGAATAATTTAAAAATATTGCAGTCCCAAAACCCAAATCTTGGTGAACTTTATCCATTTTTCTTTTTAATAGAGCTTGTCTGTGTTTTGCCCCGCGCCCCCCCCCCCCCCTCCCCCCCGGGGAATTTTTTCAGCGGTAAAAAATGCTTTCTTTAAAATTCTCTACTAACTACATAAAAAACCCTTTAAATCCCTTTTTCTAAAAATAAATTGGGAAGGGTCACAGCTAATAGTAAGGTTTCCCCTTGCAGAAATGACTAAATTTTTGCTGACTGTTTGGGCCCCAGGCAGAAGCCACGTCCTATTCCTAAAGAACGCAAGAACACTGAGGCTGAACAGGGAAAGGGGTGTTTTTATGTTAAAACGAGGGCAAAGTGATTTTTTTTATCCAATCCAACCATACACATCCCAGTGATGACGCCGCACACAAATTTCACCCTGCTCTATTCTGTAATCTGATTTGCTGGCCGCCAAAATGACAGGAAGCGCCGAAAATGGCGCGATCTTAATAGATGATCCACAGATTTTAACCTTAATTATCGCATGATCTGAAAATTTCGATCACCATAAAAACCTTGCCGATTTCAACTTTGTCGATAAAAATCGCTCAACACTAGTAATCACTAATAATACACATTTTTTTAATGTATGTATGGCAGCAGGGATGTTTATGATACTATTCCATCACTTATTTCCCAGCATCCTCTGGGTCATGGGCCCCGATTAATTAGCAACCTTCGACAATAGACAAAAATATTAATTAAAATCTTCTGATTTTCAATATGATATGCTACAAAATAAACCTTAGTGTAACCAAAACAAAGCTAGGATAAAGATTACTGCTTGGATAGAAATATGTTGATGAAACTAACCAATTGTATTTTTGAATTATAATCAAAAGTGAGAAGCAATTATGATGTCTGAAATATTATAATGTTACCAAGTCTTCAGACCAATCTCTATAAAAATTTGTATTCATTAACCAAAATAAAGAATTTTGCTTCTGTAATCAACCTAATGTCAGCTGCCAATCTTCCCTCATATATGTGCATATGTCCATTCTTCTATTAGTTTTGAAACCGCATAACGAGGACTAAGTCTAGGGTTCATAGCGACGACAAAATTGCACCCAGATGGGACAGACAAGTTGGTGGGATATCTCTGAAACCCGTGAGGATCCTTAGAACAGGACGAGCAGATCAAAATGCTGGCCTGCAACGTAAGACCCTTTGATCATGCATAGCTTTATTTCTCCCGGGTCTGTATGTCTCCGTTTTGGGTAAGTTCCGCCAGATAAAGTTTAAGGGTCTGTCTGTCCTTTTTAAGACAACCAATATTCCTCCTTGTGTTGGTAATTGTGCTAATCTAATTTGATTTCCCATTATATATTTTTTTTTTTAACATACAGGCATTGTGTTTGGTAAGACCAGTAAGAGAGTCAGTATGTTACTTTAAGCCCTCGAGGATAAATAACAGATGAACTGGCTTTGGATGCACTAGGAAAGTTGACATTAGACACTGTGAAAAATAGATAATAATTTCTGATGTGATTAGATTTTTTTACTAAGTGTCGCACTGTGCACAGAAAGCTGTTGTAAATTGCTGAAGACATGTGTACAGAGAGTTGTTGAGGCATTGTAGAAGGACAAGTAAGTGATCACATTTTTCTTGGTAAAAAATAAGAGTAATATGGTGATATTTTTTTTGTGGCGTAGATATAAATATTGGGAGGTAGGTACCAGACTTTAATGGAAACCTAGTGGGGTGTGGGACGTTAGGATCATTGAAAGGTGTTTTGGTACTAGGTTTTGACCTGGGAGACACACAATAGGCATGCATAAGAGTGCGGAGTAAGACAAACTAGAAGGATAAAGAGAAGTAGGAATATAAAAGGAGAACCATAGAGAAAGTGATTGCATGTTAAGTAGTAAGGAAAGTGTAAAAAGGAAGAAAATGGAAGAGATGTGGAAAGTGATTTTAGAAGATAAAGATTTTAGTGTCAGTTTAGAACAACAAAATTAAAAATCATTTATGGCAAAAAGACCATGTAGCAACAGGGATAGAGATAACTCCTGTTTGGAAAAGACTGTTCATATCCTTTTTGTGGGGCTGTTGGGGAGATGCACCAAAAGAAGACTTTGCAGTTTCTTCAAGTACCAGTGAGAACACCGGATCTACTGGAAACTGTCATCACCTGGCACTGCACAGAAACAGATTTGTTCCAGCAAAATAAAGAAAACAAACCACAAACATTTTACTCTGACTTAACCAAGCTATAGGCATATAAAGAACTAGATTCACCAAAATCACCATTACCACCTTCAAGTAAATCCTTTGATTTCTTCCTTGAAACACAGACAGCTATAGAACAGCCTGATAATGTTGATCAGCTAAACAAGGAGTTCATTATTCTATAACAAAACAAACAAAATTATAGATACTAAATGTGATGAACCTATAACAGAACTTGAAAAAGTACTCAAGAGTCATGCAAGATGACATGCCCAGCTTCAACCAAACAATTAACACTTTGAAAGCAAGAAAAGACACCCTTAGCAGCTCAACTGTAGCCTACACTCATTATCCTGAATCCACTTCTTTGAAAGTACATTTAAAACAGAAGCATCCCTAACAAAGAGACAGACTTCCTCCTGTTATATGTTATAATTATGGTAAATTGGGACATTTTAAACTAGACTTCCATCTCCCTCGGAAACGGTAAAACCAAGAAGAAATCAAGGACAAGAAAAATGTCAGCTTCACTTATGTTTCAGAAGAAGAAGCCCACCAAACAACAGTCCCAAGCCCAATCAGCCGGATTCCAGACAACCAATAGAGTCATCCCGTAACAGCCTAAGCCTGCTACCACTGTATCCAGCAGTGTTTTTTATTACTATTTATACACCTTATGTAATTCTCACACAAGTACAGCTGCTGCAGCATATAATGATCCAAAGCATCATCCCCATGCCTAGTACACAGGTTACCAATCCAGCAGTTCTGAGTCTGCTGCCTCTGGAAAGTGGGGGATGTGAGGATAGTGGTCATTTTAAATGTTAAATTGATCACTATCATCACTTCTGGTGTGTTGTCCGGGAAACAAAGTCAGGTCAAATGCATGGAAGGCAACCATGCTCACCACTATACCACAAACACTTTCCCTGCTTGTTCTCTTATAGCCTGTACTGGTCCACTTCCTGCTAGTGGACATGCTCAAGCCTCACTCAAATCTTTGAATATGTGTCTTAGTTCCAGCTGAGAGCAGCTGTTTTTTTTTTTTTTAATTATAGAGTTTACATTTCAGTCACATCAGTTTTTAGCTTCAGTTGTGTCTAGATGTGCTGGCTAATTGTGTTTTCTTTTATGTTGTACTGTGTATTTGGTAAAGTGGTTGCCTCCAATTTGTCGCCCTGCACTGCACCTATCTTTTTTAGATTTATATTATCAATGTGACTGGAATATATTGTCCTGAATGTATGGTGACTTTGGTCCCAGGAGAGGAACATTTAGAAATAGGGACTCAGCTGATGAGGTTACTTTGATGTGGTAGGTGGATATACTTAATTTGATCCCCATGTGCCCAAAATACCTCAGTTCTATAAAAATGAAAAAGATAGGAAGAGTGCAGTTCAAAATGTTTCATAAGTCAAATGCTTGTATGGGCTTTAGTGCAAGCTGGTACTGATGTTTTGTTGTGTTAGTGAGTTTACAATACAGTCTTTGTGAAGCTAGCAACATGTGATCAAGTAGTGACTAGTAACAGTTTCCAAAAAGGGAAGAAAAAATTGGGGATTCTAGGTTTTATAACATATATGGTTTCAATGCCAATCACCTACTTGTTTTTTTTGCCCTTTCCCACCCTTGGGTTTTATTTGCTTTTACATGTGCAAAAAAAAAAAAAATAAATTTTTCCCCCTGATTGTATTTCTGACATATGCTCACTACTTCTCAAAAATGTGAATGTTGGGGAAAATTTTTATCTGCCCAAACAAAAAAAAAATGGGGGGTGTTTTGGGGGTTAACCAAAAAACCCCCAAAATAAAATTCCCTTTTTGTACCCCTTCTTTCCAAAGGACTTTTAAATTTGGGGGTTTCCCAAAAAGTTTTTGAATATTAGGTTTGAAGGCAAGTTAGGCCAAAACAGAATGAAATTTACTATTTAAATTTTTTTTTTCGTTGTTCCCTATATTTAAAAATTTAAAACCCAAATCCTGTGCTCTACAATGTGTCCCAACCCTGTTTCTTTGCTTTTTCCTTTAATTTTTATTTTTTCTTTTATTTTCCCAACTTCACTTCAAAAAGGAAATTTAATTTTCTGTAGTCAGTTTTAGTCTACAAAAAAAGGTTCCCACTGGGAAATTTCTAGGTATTTAAAAAAGGCTGATTGGTGTAAAAGATTCCCCAAAATGTGGTTATGGCAAAATAAAACCCCGGTTGATTCCATTTAAACACAAGGAAATCGAAAAGATAAAGAACAATGATGTTGTACTTATGCAATGTATGCTTGTGAAGATGTTTCCTTTGTGTATGAAAGAAAACCAAATTTAAATTTTTGTTTCTAGTCATTTCCCCGTTAAAGTAGTCGCCCTCTTAACAAGCCAGAGTTTTTCAGAATTTTTAAACCCATATCTTCTGGGTTTTTTAAGATTGGCCTGAATTATAAAAGGAAAGGGAAAAAATTTAAGAAAAAAGATTAAAGGAAAAACCAGGGAGTGATTTCTTTCCCCAAATCAAATGGAAGCTCAATTTCTATTGAAATCCCTCATGTCAGCAGATAATACTTTATAACGCATACAACCTTAAACTAATGTACAGTTATTTTATTTTGGAGTCAAATTTAAAAAATAA
>JAODAL010063294.1:0-19316 GCA_025379985.1 Phyllomedusa bahiana
GTGGGGAAAGGCACCCGGGGGAAAGGAGGGGAGGGGGGGTATTCCTAGCCCACGATGTTACCGACGCCCCTCCCTTTGGAAAGGGGTTTGGCATGAATTTGAGGCGGGGAGGAAGTTGAGGAAAAACCCAGTTTGCTAGTGCCCCTGGGACCAAGGGGGGTTGGGGAAATTTTAAAAAGGCTCCATGTCTCACATGAGTGCTTGGTTTGCTCCATTTCCTCCAAAATGATCCTTGTTTAAAAAGGCCATAAAAATTGAACAACCCTTTAAAGGGTGGCCCCCTCCTGGATCCCCGGTTTCATAACAAAATCAGCACTTTCCTTCACCCACCTAAATGAGAGTAAAAATGCAGGAAATGGAACTTGTTTGTTTGATCAACTGGAGACATCGGGTTGGTCTGCTTCATGTTTTTAAAATTTTGTCAGGGGTTGGAAACAACTTCAGAGACGTGCCCCCATTTGGAAGGCCCAAATTGGCGTAGCGGAGCAGGGAAGGTGGCAGAAGCCTAATGGGTGACCTCTGGCAATCTTTTTTACCCCCCTCCCCAAACACTTGCAATCCCAGGGCAAAAACACCCAACAACAGAGATGCTTAAGATCAGGGTTTAACGACTATTGGTTTTCAAAAAGGGTTGTTTTTGTATGTTTTCCCGGCCCCAATAGCTTCTGGGTACCCCAAATTTGGGAACGAATGGCCCGGGCGGGCCGTCCGCCATAGGGGTGGTCTCCCCAGCAGCCAGGTTTTTATCTGAGCGGACCTTCCCAGCAAAGGGAGGAGTCATTAAAGGCCCAAAACCCCCAAAGGCTTTCCCCAACAGTTTAATGTGGATCTTTTTTTTCTTTCATCAAGATAAATTTCCAGGCGGGGATCTCTGTTTGATGTTGGGGCCCCCAATTTCCCGAGGTCCCCTTTTAGTTTCCCGGGGTTCTATTCCCCCATTCTCTTCAAATCAAGAAATTTGGGCCTCTTGAAAAATGTTTTTTAAAAAGATCAAATTTTTTTTCTGCAATTTTTATTCTTTTTTTTCCCAACAGTTCATTTTTTTCTGGTTTTTTCCCGTGAGGAGGGCTGTTTTTAAAGGCAGCAAAGTTTTATGACAACACCGTTTTTCCCCTTTAAATTAAATTTTTTTTTTAGAAGTTTTCGCATTGTTTAATGGTTTTGGGTATTTTTGTGGGGCGATACAGCTATAATTTTTTGGGCCTTTGGAAAGAAATGTGGCTTTTAAGTGGCATTTATCCCCCACAATTTTTAATGTGGCTGGGGAAAATTTTTATTTATAATTTTTTGGGGTTCTGTAGCCTGTGAGGGTTTAAACAATTTTCATGGTCCCTTTTGGGAAAGAAATGTGGCTTTTAAATTTGGGATTTTTTCCCTAAAAATTTTTAAAAGTGGGTTTAGGGAAATCATTTTTATAAATTTTTTTGGGGCATGTAAACTGTGAGATACAGCAATTAAACATGGGGCTTTTGGGAAAAGAAAATTGGTTTGGTTTAAGTGGCATTTTCCCTCCAAATTTTTTTTTTTTTGGTGAGAAATCCCTTTTTATAATTTTTTTTGGGGAAAGCTGCTTTGAAAAAGCTGCAATTTTCTACAGGTCCCCATTATAAAAAAATGGGGTTTCAACCCGGGAAAATTTTTTTTCACAAATTTTCCCAAAGTGGCTCAAGGTCATGCTTTGAATTTTTTGGGGGGATTTTGCTTTGAAAATGCGCATATCTACAGGGCCCATTATAAAAAAATGTTGTTTTTAACAGAATTTGTTCTTCACAAAATTTTCCAAAATGGCCCCAAAAAGGGGATTTTTTTGGAAAATTTTTTGGGGGGATTTTGCTTTTTAAATGCAGCTTTACTACAGGGCCTATTATTTAAAAATGTTGTTTTTTTTAAAAGGGCATTTGTTCTTTACCCTTGTTCCCAAATGGAATCAAGGGTCATGCTTTGGGAAATTTTTGGGGGGGGTTTTTTTTTTGAAAGGGAGCTATACTTTCGGGCCTATTTTAAAAAATGTTGTTTCTAACAGAATTTGTTCTTCACAATTGTTTCCAAAAAAAAGGGGGGGGTCAAGGGTCATGCTTTGAATTTTTGGGGGCATTTTGCTTTGAAATTTCAGCTATACTAAAGGCCTATTATTTAAAAAAAAGGGTTTTTTTAAAAGACATTTTTTTCTTCAAAAATTGTCAAGGTGGTCAGGGGTTATGGTGCTGTCAGAAAAAGGGAAAAAGGTAGGGCACTGTTAATTTGGGCACATATTGAAAAAAGACTTGTTTTTTAAAAAAATTTTCCCCTTTTAAAATAGCTACTAATCCCCTGTTTTGAGACAAAAACCCCCTTTAAAAAATTTTAAAAAAAGAGAAACAAAAACTGGTGGGATTCCATCCTATTTTTAAAAAAGTGTTTTTTTAGAATTTTTTTACTTTAAAAAAATTTGAAATTTTCAAAATAGCTGTTAAAAAAATTCCTCTGAATTTTACAAGGGAAGGGGTTTGGGAAAACTTGAAAAGATGTAGGTTAATTTTAGGGGGACATGGAGGTTTTGGAGCCAAAAAGAGAACAAAATAAGAGCAATTTCCTCCCGACAAGTTTAGTAAAATGAGGAAAAAAGGGAAAGCCAAGTAAAGGGGCCCCCTGGGTTTTTAACGGAGGCGTTAAAACCAGTTTTTCCAAGTGAAGCTCAAATTTGGGCCGCAATAAAACGGAGGGGGGAAGGCTACCCGGGCTTGGCTGTGTAATGAGGAAGGCTGGGTTCTCCACTTCCCCCTTTTCCCCACTCTGCTTCAGAACGACGTTTTTGTTGCTGCGTATCAGGGAATTTTAAACCCGTGTGTTAATTTGTTTGGCGGACCCCCAGCCCGGGCTCTCTCCGCACCCAATGTAACTCCGGGCCCCCCGGTCATGCTGTGGCACAGGACAAAGGGAAAGTCAAAAATCCAAATTTAAAATAAAAAGGTGGTTTTTAAAAGAATCCCTTTTTCCCGGCCCCTTTTTAATTTTGGGGGTCAGACAGGGTTTTTTTTTGGGCATTTCTGCTGTCCAGGACAGGGTTTTGTCAATGTCCAGTTCAATAAAATGGTGGGTTGAAAAATTTTCCTTTTTTTGTCAATTTTTTTAAACTGGGGGTCAGGGCAGGGTTTAAAGGTCTTTCTGCGGTCCAGGACAGGGTTTAGTCCCAAAGTCCGTTCAAAATAAAATGGGGGTTCAAAGAAATACTTTCTTCTGGGCACTTTTTAATCTGTGGGTCACAAAAACAAACGGGAAGTAAAAACTCTCCCAAAGGGCAGAACGTTTTGTCTTGAAAAAAAATTTTGGGTTCCAAAGGATTTTTGACTTTAAAACCTAACTTTTAATAAAATAAAAATAAAAGGGGTCAAATTTTAATCCCAAAAAAACCCACGCCCAAAAAAATTTTAAGATATATCCCTAGGGTATGACCCTAAAAGGGAAGCTTTCCCATTACAAATTTTGGGGTGTTCGGGAAAAATGGGGCGGAAAACCCCTGGAACCTTTAAGGGGAAATATTCCTAATTAGGGCCCCATTTCACAGGAAAAATTTTTATTTTTTTGGTTGCCCCGGTTTCAAATAATACATAAAAAAAATTTAAAACAAAAAAACCCCTAAGTCAAACCCCTAGGGGGCCCCGATTTTGGCTATTTATAAGTTTACCCAAACCCCAACCCTTTCTATCCCCAAAATTGGGGGGGATAAACAGGGGCAGAGCTTTTTTAAATGTTAGCCTTTAAAAAACCCAACCCCACCATATAATTAAAAGGGGCGGGGAAAAGGGAATTAAACCCGGTTTTGCCAAAATAAATAAGTATGTTTTTACCCAAAAAGATATCCCCTTGTAATATGCGGTTTTAACAAATTTGTTTAAAAAGTTTTTTGGGCCCCAAAAAATTTCCCAAAAAAGAGTTTTAAAATTCCAAAATTTTCTTTATAGATTCCCTTGCTTATTACAGTAACGTTGAGAGCATTTCCCCGGAAATTTATTTTTAAAATTTAAAAATACGCCTAGGGGGAAATCTCAAAAAAGCCATGCCCCAAACAAAATGAAAATCTTTAACAAAAAAAGGAATTAAAAGGGAGTAAGCCCAAAAAATTTTTGAATAAATAATTTAAAAAATAAAGGGGAAAGCTTTAGTATTACATATTCTAATTGTTTTGGACGCCGTACAGAGCCCGGTTAGTTGAGCGCCGGTAGTAAGATGCGGAGAGCGCATTCAGAGCGCGCGTCTCCTTGCACTCAGATCGCGCGCCTATGGTGTTCAGCGTCTGACGTCTCACGGCGCTATGCGCCATTTAACTTGCGATCAGCCTATAGCCGGAACGGAGATTTTCACTCCCTGACGTCAGGTAATCAGGGTGTGTGGAGAGGGGGAGAGTCGGACGTTCTGCCAATTACACCATAGTGCAGCTATAAAAGCCGCACCTGTATAGAAAACCGGTCAGTCTAACCAACTAGACAAGCGCTGCGGCTGTTACATGTATGTAGTATACCGGGAATTAGGGCTCATCCATATAGTCATAGATTGACAACGGTTATGTGTATAGAGTGTTAGATAAAATCCAAACAAAACAAAGGAAAAAAAGGAAAGACAAAAAGAAGGAGAAAGATAAAAAAGCAAACAAAGAGCTTCTTAGCATATATCAACATGTCTTCAAGGGTGCAAGGTATAGAGGCACGCAGTCAGTAAATAGAGAGAGAGAGAGGAGAGTTTACTATGCATATATGTATGTGATGTTATGCTTTTCACGATATAAGCATATATTTCGAAAAAAAACAATCAAAGTACTTGAAGGAGGAGTGCTTAATCAGATAAAGAATTTAAGTTGAGATGTTCATTGGAGGCCTATGTGGGGACACCGTGGTACGCTAACCTAAAATCCATTTAGCTCCAATTTAAAGAGCATTTTATCTATGTCACCCTAACGTTTCGAAATTCGAAACAATTTCAGAGGTTCAATCGCTAAGAAGCATCATTCCACCATGAGTTGTATTGAAATGTTACCTATTGGAGGTATCAAGTTTATTTCTGATGTCCCCCAATGTGCTCAAGATTTCGTTGTCTCCAGGGTCTTATTCGTTTCCCAAATATACTCTAGGTTGCACGTGCAATGTAGCTTTATATATGATATGAGAGGAACTTGCAATTTACAAAGTCCTAACATCATATAACGACCGTGCGATGACTACATACGGTCTTGGTTTGTTTACATCCATTTGCATGCTTTGCAATGTCCGCATTTAATGCATCCATTGGGCTGCCTACCCGACATGTGCTACCAGTCAATTTTGGGGCTAAATGGCTGTGTACCAATCTTGTCACCCAGACTTTCTTCACTTTCTGTAGGTAACCTGGGGATTTCTCAGGTTAAGACATCAGTTAAGTCAGTGTCCATTTTCAAAATATCCCAATGTCTCTTAGAAAACATCTCTAATAGATGAGTTTTCTCTGTCAAAGGTGGCATAACCTGGATTTTGTTGGTGGTAGAACCCCCTCGGATTCTCTGGCTCTATGGCCCTTAGTGCAGCTAGATGGGAGCAGTCCTGGAAAAGGGGCAAATTTATATGCCTGTGTTTCCTTCCCTGGATATCCTCTGTACCTGATTCTTACCTCTAAGTCCACTCGATATGTATGGAAACTCAGCAGGCTTGAGCAATTCGTCTGAGCCTAAGGAAACTGCCCTTCGGGATTTCTCTGCGCAGGGGCAACGGGGTGACAGCTTCTCCAGCTTAACAAGCTGTTTGTTGCGGTGGGCTTACGGTTTAGACTGTCGTAGAGAGCTCACCTGATTTCCCCTCTGATCTCCACATCAAGGAATGGTAAAGAATGATGGTTAGTTCATGGAGTGAAATCTCAAGCCTATATCATTACGATTTAAGGCTGTCACAGTTTTCAAAAGACAACTCCGGGCCCGTCACAGCACAATTATATGTTATGTAACGGGACCTGAGTGTAGCCTCCGGTCCACAAATGACTCCTCCATCCCCAAAGATGACCATTGCCTCCCACCAGCCCAGGAGCAGATTTGCATAAGTAGGCGCGGCATGGGCTTCCCATTGCAAGTGCCCTGAGCTGGTGGAAGATCCGGCCGTCAAACAGAAATAATTTTTGTCAGCACAAATTCCAATAATTGAGGATAAAAGTAATATGGAGCCCCAAATTGAGCCCCCATCAGGGTGAGCAAGTACTCAACTGCTTTAGGCCATTTCCATGGGTGGTTATGGATGTGTACAAGGCCCTCTACGTCAATGATTGCCATAACAGTCTGTTCATCCAATCATGATTCCATCAATTTTTTCCAAAGGTCATTGTGCCCTTTATTTATGAAGGGAGTGCCACAAAAATTCCTTTAGGCATTTGTCCAGATAGACGCCGCGATGTTTTGCGTTTTAAAATATCAATGCGGGAAAAACTTTTTGGGAAAAGCCCCTTGGTGGCGGTTAGTCCCTTGTGGATTTTTTGGCAACGCTTTAAAACGTCGCAATCTGGGGTAAATTTCGGAAGTAAAAAATTAAATTTCCCTCATAAATTTTAAACCCTCTTTTCTCGCGTTTCCCAGTTTTTTTTTAGCTCTCCCCCTTGTACATTTAAAGTAGGTTTCCACGAGATAAAATTCTCATATTATTTTGATCCTTCAAGATCATTTGACACATAGTGACAAAATTGATTCCCCCCCCCCCATCAGGACCCCCATTCCACCTTTATCAGTGGTTTTTTTATCAAAATTTTTTATCTCTCTAAGGGAAAGGAAAAGGGCCTGTTTTTTGAAATTGCACTCAGATTTGATTTTTCTCCGGTCTTGTGTAATTTCTAAAGATCTTAAGAAACATTTTTTTAAAAAAATCAATACAGGAGTTTTTTCCCCAAATTGGGGGATTTAGGGGGTGTTTTTTAATTTACAATTTGAAAAATGGGCCTTCCCCCAACCCCCTTCTCACCTTTCTCTGAAATTTGGGATCTAGGTCCCGTATACAATTATTTTTTTCCCCTTTAAAAATTTAGGGCCATCCCCATGTATTTCTTTTTTTTTCCCAAACTTTTTAAAAATTTGGGGCCCCCTCAGTTTCCTTAAAAATTTGTTCAATGCCCTTTAGCCCAAGGGAAAACAGGATAAAAAGGATGTTGTAGGTATAAAAGGCCCAATCCTTTTCATAACACCTCTCTTCTGCTCTGTAAGTATTTTTTTTAGAAGATTAATAATTTTAATTTTCCCCAGTCTTTTTTTTTAATTTCCTTCTCAGTTGTTTAAGGGTCTTACCTCTCTCTCTCTAAAAAAAAACCCCCCTTTTGTTCTTTGCCCAAAGCCCCTTCCCCCACCTTCCCCCCTCTCTTCTATATGTTCGACCTCCTCTAGTGGGTTTTAAAATTTTTTCCCCTTTACCTTTATCTGTATCTGAAGAGGATATATCCGCCCTTCCTCTAGGGTTCGAACGGGGTCCGAAAAAGCTATACGTTTTTATTCTCAGGGAAATCCGGCAAAATCCCGGGTTGTATTTTTTTAAATGTTTTCTTTCTGTAAATTAGGGCTAAAAACCTTTAAATTTGGGTGGCTGAGTTGTGCCCCTTTTACAAAAAATTTCTGGATTTATTTGGGAAATTTTAAATTCCCACTTCAAATTTGTTCCTGCAATTTCACTTTAAATTTTGTTTCCCAATTTCCTTTTTCCTCAGGTTTTTAGGTTTCCCAAAAAATTTTTTGGAACTTTCAGTAGCGGTTTTTTTCCCATTTTTCCCAATCCCTCCTTAGTCCGAAAAAATCAAAAAGGCTGAGGGTTTACAAGGTATTTTTAACCCCTTTGGTACTATTTTCTTTTGGATAAAATTTGTAAAACAATTAAATTTCCCCCCCGATGTTCCCATGTTCCTTAAAAACCCTTTGTTAATTCCCTAAAGAAACCCTTGTTTAAAGGAGGGGGAATTTTTTGGGAGAAAAAATTTCTTTTTCAGAAAACCCCTTCCTTGGGCCCATTAGGGCCCAAGATTTTGGTTTACAACCATTAGTTACAAAGCTCGCCATACCCTATAATAATCACAAGAACAAACGGGAAGTAAAGCTCTCCCAGGAGCAGAAAATGTATAGTCTGAGGGGTATTAGGGGTTCACTGGGTTTGACTAAAAAAACCTAACTTTAATAAAAAATAAAATAAGAGGAGTCAAATTTTACTCCAAAAAACCAAAAAAAGACAAACAATTGAAGATACTATCCTAGATACTTTACCCTTAAAAAAGGGGAAACTACCCATTCAATTTTTGGGGGGGGTTTGTCCCCAAAAAGGACGATTTCCCCCCTGGAACCTAAGGGAAAAATATCCAATTGGCCCCTATTAAAACAGGAAAAAAAATTGTATATATGGGGTTTATGTGCAATAAATTCATAAAGAAAATAATTTCAAAAAAACCCCTAAGGGCCCCCCTAGGACAAAATAAAAGGGTAATTTATATGATCACCAAGGGCCCCAAAGCGTTTCTACCCCCAAAATGTGGGGGATAAACAGGGGGCAGAGACTAAAAAGTGTTAGCCTTTAAATACAAAAACACCCTATTTAAAATAGGGGCTGCCCAAAAATAATACAAAAGGGAGCCAAAAAAGTAAATATGAGCTTACCCAAAAAGGAAAATCCATTTGTAATATGCGGGGTTTAACAATTTGTAAAAGTTTTTTGACTAAACCAAATTTCCCAAAAAAGAGGTTCCCAAAAAAAAATTTCCCCTTAAAATTTATTGATCATTGCTTAATTTACGTAACGTTGAGGCCCATCCCGGACATCATTATAGTATAAAAATACGCAGGGAATTTTCAAAAAAAAAACCATGCCCCTTTAAGTGAGATCTATAACAAAAACAGGAAAAAAGCAGAAGCCCCATTTTACGAAAAAATAATTTAAAAAAAAAAAGGGGAAAACTCAGTACTTACATATTCTAATTGCTTGGACGCCTACGAGCCCCGGTTTGTTGAGCCGCTGTAGTAAGATGCTGCCAAATTTCCGCATCCCGAGCGGAAAATTTCCCCGCATCAGATCGCGCGCCCCCTGTTGTTCAGCGTTTTGACGTCACAGGCGCTTTCGATTCTTTAAATTTTCGTCAGGGCCCATAGCCCGGGCCCGGGGATTTTCCCCCCCCCTAAGGCCCGGGGAAACAGGGGGGATTTTGCCAAAAAACCCCTAGGGCAGCTTTAAAAAAAGCGCACCTGTATAGAACCGGTCCGGTTTTAATCAATAGACCCAAACGCTCGCTGTTAAATGTAAGGGGGTATTTTCGGGAAATTTCGGCTCATCCATTTAGAATTGATTGACAAAGGGTGCTATAGAGTGTTAGTAAATCCAAAAAAAACAAAGAAAAAAAAGGGAAAAAGGGAAAAAAAAGGAGAAAAAAAAAAACAAACAAAGAGCTTTTTTGGCTTTTATATCAACATGGGCTTAAGGGTTTCAAGGTTTTAGAGGGAGCAGTAAATAGAGAGAGAGAGAGAGATTTACTATGCAATAAGGTTTTGAGTTTTTATGCTTTTAATTATAAAAATATCATTACGAAAAAAAAAAAAATCAAAGTACTTGGGGAAAAGGGGGAAATGTTAAACAGATAAAGCAATTAAAATTGGTTGGTTTATTGAGGGCCCTGTAGGGGGCACCGGTTTGTTCCAACCTAAAAATCCCCTTTAGCCTTCAAATTTTAAAAGGGGCCCTTTTTTTATGTCACCCCCAGGTTTCGAAATTGAAAAGATTCCAAAGGGGTTCCCAAAACGCAAAGAAAACATATTTCCACCCTTTAGTTTGTATTGAAATGTTACCTAATGGGGTATCACGGTTTTTTTCTTGGGTGTCCCCCAAAGTGCTCAAAAATTCGTTGTCTCCAGGGTCTTATTGTTTTCCCCCCTATATTCAGGTTACAAGAGGGATGTAGCTTTATATATGATATGAGAGGAACTGCAATTCAAAAAGTCCCTAACATCATAAAATACGACCCCCGGGGATGAAAAACATAGGTCTTGGTTTGTTTTTAAACCATTTGCATTTCTTTGCAATGTTCCCCATTTAAAACATCCATTGGGGGGCCCACTCGCCATGTTTCTACCAGTTAATTTTTTGGGGTAAAAGGTGGGGTACCAATTGTCCCCAGCTTCCCTTCCCCTTCCCTTTGGTAAAATGGGGGGTTTAGGTAAGACATCATTTTAAGGGCGGGGTCCATTTTTAAAAAAATTCCCCAAAGTTCTTAAAGGGAAAAACTTAAAAGATGAGTTTTTTTTCTGTTTAAAAGGTTTGGGTATTAACCCGATTTGGGGATTTTGGCTCTCTGGGGCCCTTTGGGCCAGCAGAGGGAGCGGTCCTGGGGAAAAAGGGCCCAAATTTTTTTTGCCCGTTTGTTTAACCCCCAGGATTCCCCTGTCCTGAAAATTTTCCTCTAAGTCCCTGCTTTGGTTGGAAATCAGCAAAGGCTTTAGCAATTCCGTCTGAGCCTAAGGAACTGGCCCTTCGGGATTTCCTCGCGCAGGGGCCCCGGGGTGACAGTTCTCCCCCTTAAAAAAGCGGTTTTTTCGAAGGATTTTCGGTTTTGGGGGGTGTCGTAGAGAGTCACCCGATTCCCCCTCCTGTCTCCCATCAAAGGAAAAGGTTTTAAAAAATGTGGTTTAGTTTTGGGGTGAATTCAAGCCCATTTCATTACGATTTAAGGCGTCCCCATTTTTTCAAAAGGGCCCCTCCCGGGGCCCCTCCACAGCAAAAATATATGTCTATGTAACGGGGCCCGAGGGTTTGCCTCGGTCCACAAAAGGGCTCCTCCATCCCCCCAAAGGGTGACCATTTTCCTCCCCCCAGCCCCGGAGCAGATTTGCTTAAATAGGGGGGCCGCGCATGGGCTTTCCCCCTGGCCCGTTGCCCCATGAGTGGGGAAATCCCGGGCCCTTTTTTCCCCCCGAAATAATTTTTTGGGCGGGACAAATTCCAAAAATCTGAGGATAAAAGTATTGGGAACACCCCTTTTTGAACCCCCCCCCTTTTGGGAGAGAAAATACTCAATACTTTAAGGCCCATTTTATGGGGGAAAGGATGAGTACAAGGGGTTTTAAAGTTTAATTTCTTGCCCTAACAGTTGTCCCTCAATCTGATTCCATCAAATTTTTCCAAAAGGTCCCTTGTGCCCCTTATGTATGGAAGGGGGGGGTGCCAAAAACTAATTTCCCCTTTGGCATTTTTTCCAGATAGAAGCCAAAGGGTTTTGGGGTTTTTAAAATATCATTCGGGAAACGGGTTGGGGCGCCCCCTTTAGTTTGGGGTTTTGGCCTTTGTGGACTTTTGGCAAGCATAGAAAGTCGCAATTGCGGGTGATTTCGGAAGTAGAAAAATTAAAAATTTCCCCTATCAATAACCCCCTCTTTTCCCCGCGCTTTCCAGTATATTTTTTTTGCTTCTTTGTACATTTCAGTTTGGTTTTCCCAGATTTAAAAAATCAAGTTAGTTTGATCCTTCAAAATCATTTTTTACACATTTGGGCATAATCTGGGTCTCTCCATCCCCGGGGCCACTTACCCCCTTTATTTAGATAGTTTTTGACGGGCTATTTTCTTTTCTAAGGGCAAGCAAGGCCTGTGTTTGTAATGCACTCAGATTTGATATTTTCCGTTCTTGTGTAATTTCTGACAGATCTCTTAGTACCGTTTTTTAAAAACATCAATACAGGAGATTTCTCCAATTGGGGGAGTAGAGGTGTTTTTAATTTACAATTTGTAAATGGGCCTTCACCCAATCCCTCTCACCTTCTCTCTGTAATTGATTTAGGTCCCGTATACAATTAAGTTCTTCACTTGATAGGCCCATCCCCATGTATTCTTGTTTTTCTCTAAACTTATAAAATTTGTGCCACCTCAGTTTCCTTAGAAATAGTTCAATGTCCTTAGTCCAAGAAAACAGATCAACGGATGTTGGTAGGTAAAAAGGACAATCCTTTTCTAACCCCTCCTATTTTCCCCTCTGTAAGTTTTTTTTTTAGATAATTAAAATTTTTAAATGTGCCATTTCGTTTTTTTATTGGTCCTCTCTCTATTTGATAAGGGTCTCTCAACCCCCTCTTTCTTTTAAAAAAACACTCCCGTTCATTCCCTCGAGGACCTTCCCCTACCTCTCCCCCCTTTCTCGTTCTAATTTTTTAAAAACCTTTCCCTCTAGTGGGATTTAATTTTCACCCGTCCCTTAAATCTGTTTTGGGGGGAGGGATAGCCGCCTCCCCCTCTCTGGTTGGGAAGGGGACCCGTAAAAGCTACCCCTTTTATTCTCACGGAAATCCGGGCAAATCCCTAAAGGGAATTGAAAATTTTTTCTTTCTTTAAAATTTATGCTAAAACCCCTTTAAAATTGGGGCCCCTGTAGTTGTCCCCTTTTTTAAACAGAAAATTCTAGATCTAATTTAAAATTTTAAATACATTCTATTTTTCCTGCAATTTCACTTTAATTGTTTTCCAATTTCCTTTTTTCCTCGGGTTTGTGGGAAATTTGCAAAAATTTGGTATGGAATTTTCAGAAAGCTTTTTTTTTTTTTCCCAAATGTTCCAATACCCCCTTTAAGTCCGAAATTCTGGGCTGTTTGGTACAAGTGATATTTTTAAAAACCTTTCTAGGTACTATTTTCTTTTGGAAAAAATTTTTCCCAAACAATTGAATTTCCCCCCAAACGTGTTCCCATTTTTTCCTTATAAAGCCTTGTTAATTCCCAAAAAGGAAAGCCTTTGATTTAAAGGGAAAAAAAAATTTTTTGGAGAAAAAAATTCTTTTTCGGGAAAACACTTCCTTCCTTCATTATCCCAAAAGGATTTGGTTATTACAACCATTATTTTTACAAACCCGCCTTTCCCCTAAAAATAATACAAAAACAAAGGGGAAGAAAAGCTCTCCCGGGGAGCAGAATTTAATAGTCTGAGAAATATTGGGGATTCACTGGATTTAGCCCTTTTTCCCCTACATTTTTAAAAATTTTAAAACAAAAAAAAAGGAGAAAAATTTATCCCTCCAAAATCACACACCCAAAAAATTTAAAGATCCCTATCCCGGGTCCCTGACCCTAAAAAGGGAAGCTACCTATTACAATTGTGGGGTGTTTGTCCCAAAAAGGGACGATCCCCCCTGGAACCTAAGGGAAATATATCCCTAATTTGACCCTTACACAGGAAAAAATATATATATGGATTGCCTGTGCAATTTTAAAAACAAAAAAGAAAAATATACAAAAAAAACCCAAAATCCACCATAAAGGGCAGATAAAAACTATCATAAGATCAAACCCAAACCCCAAAACCCTTTTTATACCCCAATAAATGGGGAACCCTCAGGGGCAGAGACTAAAAAAGTTTTTAGCCTTTTAAAAACAAAAAACAAACCCTATAATATAGGGGCTGCAAAAAATAATACAAAGGTAGCCAAAAAGTAAGTATGATGCTTACCCCCCAAAAAATTCCATTGTAATATGCGGTTGAACAAATAGTAAAAGTTTTTTTGAAATCCCCCAAATTTCAATTAAAAAAGGGGCCAAAAATTTAATTACAAAAAGGGTCATTTCTTACTTACAGTAACGTTTAGAGCTTTTCCCAGGAAAAAATTTTAGTAAAAGAAAAAGCCCTAGGGAAGTCTCAAAACAGCCATGCCAGCATCAAGTGAGATCTCAAAACAAAATCAGGAATAAAGGCAGTAACCCCCCAATATACTGAATAAAATAATAAAGAATAAGGGCAAAGCTCAGTACTTACATATACTAATTGCTTGGACACCTACAGAGCCCCGGTTAGTTGAGCCGCCTGTAGTAAGATGCGGAGTGCCGCATCAGAGCGCGCATCTCCCTGCACTCAAATCGCGCGCCTCTGTTGGTCAGCGTCTGACGTCAGACGGCGCATGCGCATTCTTAACTTGCGATCAGCCTATAGCCGGAACGGAGATTTTCACTCCCTGACGTCAGGTAAACAGGGGGAGATCTGCCAATACACCATAGTGCAGCTAATAAAAGCGCACCTGTATAGAACCGGTCAGTCTAATCAACTAGACAAGCGCTGCGCTGTTAAATGTATGTAGATAACACGGGAATTACGGCTCATCCATTTAGACATAGATTGACAACGGAGTGCTATAGAAGTGCTAGATAGATCCAAACAAAACAAACAAAAAAAAAAAGAAAAAGAAGGAGAAAGATAAAAACGACGAAGAGCTTCTTAGCTTATATCAACATGTCTTCAAGGGTGCAAGGTATAGAGGCACCGCAGTAAATAGAGAGAGAGAGAGAGAGAGAGAGAGAGAGAGAAGAGTTTACTATGCAATAATGTATGAGATGTTATGCTTTTCACATTATAAGAATATCATTACGGTTTTATAATCTGGGGGTCATGCAGGTTTTTAGGGTCATGCTGCCTTCCAGGACAGGGATATTCAATGTCCAGTTCAAGTAAAATGATGGTTCAAATAATACTGCCTTCTGGCACTTGTTTATTTGTGGGTGATGCAGGTTTAAGGGTCATGCTGTGGTACAAGACAGGGATAGTGAATGGTGTGTGACCTTTTTTCTGTGGCTTTTATAGCCTAAGTGTTGTGCCTAAGATGTAGCAGGTATCCATTTGACTGTTGTGGATGTTAATTCCAGCTTCTCCAGCCCTGTTTGGGTGTAAGAATGAAGGTATTGTTGCTCTCCCATAGACTTTAATGGTCATCGCTCATAATCGACTGCTCACTATCGAAAAATCTTATCGATGGTGGCCGACTATCGACTATCGCCCGATGTCGATAGCCAACGTAATCGCTCAACACTACTCAATGGTTCAATGATTTTTCTTTATTTCATGCTTGTTATTTCCTCCCCATCTTCTAAGAGCCAACATTTTTTATTTTTCTGTCTTCATAGACTTTTGAGGGCATTTTTTGCAGTTGAAGATGTCCTTTTTAATGGTATCTGTAACCATACCAGGTAATGTACTTGGAAACGCTCCAAAAAATTCTTTGTATTGTGCACACAGAATGGCCAGACAACGAATGAAGCTGCATGGTGAACGCAAAGTAGGAGCATAGCAGCGTGACACTGCACAGTTTCATAAATATTGCCACTCTTGTCCTGAAAACCAATAATCATCCCTTTTTGCAGCTTCGATCAATTGTATGACAACAACAAAGAATATGTGAGCAGACACAAATTGCAATATTCCAAATTGCATTAGAAAACCCATAAGAGCATCGCTCGCTCTCCCATTGGTCCAAATAACCGCGCCTCTTTTAAATTAGCCAATCACAAACAGAGCTCGCTCTACATTTCTTTTCCCATAGAACTCTATGAGAAAGTAGCTCGCGCACTGATTGGCTAAGCTGGATGAACCCCCGCTAGCTCAACCAATCAGCTCTTTTCTGCCTTTTTACTGTCTTTTGAACTGTCCCGCCTTTGAATTAGATTGGTCAAATATTCTCCATAGGTTATAATTGGTCCCTGTCGCTCCTATTCTGATTGGCAGTTTCTCCGACCTAATGAGAATGGGCCCTTTCCCTTTTTTTTGGGTTGGTTTCTGCCGCCCAAAGGAAGAGCTTAACAAATTTTAATATGTATTTCCCGCAATTCTCTATATTGCAAATTCCGATGTAGCGCCGGGCCGGCACAAAACGCGTTGTTCGGGTTTAATTGATTTTGTTTATAGAAGGTTTACTCTTTTTCGAGAAAATTTTCATTAATAAAAAGATTTTTTTAATCATACTCTAGCCGCACGGGCCCGGCACCGAGAATTTATTGCCCGATCTCTCCATAGACTACAATTGAAAAGTAGCTTGCGCTCTCTTCCCCCCGTCCCAATTTCAAATTTAATCCAAGACTTCCCGATATATGCGCCGTCCCCCTAGATTTTTGGGAATAGTGATTTTTTATTTTATGCATTTTTTTTAAAATTTAGGTTTTGGAGCCTCTTTCTTTTCTGGAATGAAATGTTTTTACG
This sequence comes from Phyllomedusa bahiana, assembly GCA_025379985.1. Classification (NCBI taxonomy): domain Eukaryota; kingdom Metazoa; phylum Chordata; class Amphibia; order Anura; family Hylidae; genus Phyllomedusa; species Phyllomedusa bahiana. The sequence continues at coordinate 15,941 of JAODAL010063294.1, forward strand.
CCTTTATAAAGTGTGATTTTAATTTTTATTCAAATACTAAAACCCCCTTAAAGGGGAACAATCCCCCTTTTAAAGATTTCTCACTGTTTTTTCAGCCTGTCTCGTATCGGAATACATGTGAGGTGCAGTCTCGCACTGCGCCTAAGTCCCGCACTGCACCCCACACACTGGCGAGGCGCGGCGGACTTTTCCCCGCATGTATGAGCGCAGCTCCTCGGACGGCGAATCTTAGGTGCAGCCCCGCACTGCGCCCAAGTCCCCGCACTGCCCCCCACACACTGGTGAGGCACGGTGAACTTTACATGATATGTATGAGCGCACCTCCTCGGACGGCGAATATTAGGCGCAGCGCCGCACTGCGCCCATGTCCCCGCACTGCGCCCCACACACTGGCGAGGCGTGGCGGACTTTACATAGTATATACGAGCACGCCCCAGCGCCGACATAAATCAGGCGCAAATTTCGCCGGAAAACTGGCGGAAAGGTGCGCCCTGACGTGGCAAGCTTCATACATATCGCCCAAAATGTTTCACACTTTCTAGCTTTATACATTTTACAAAAGATATACAATATTTGTTTGAATATTTATGTATTAATGTGTTTAGGTATTCCATATTTTAAATGGGTTCTCTATTATACAAAATTAAAAGCTCAGTGTGTCCCTTCTAGGTCTGTATACAATATTAATTGGTTCTGGAAATACCATTGTATGTTAAAACCAATTTATGTTGAAACCAAAACTCTATGGAAAACTAGTTATTGGTACTGTACGCGCAGGGAGATAAGGGACATGTCAATTACTCACGGCGATTACGCGCCGTGAGTAATGCATGTCAAGGGGGCCGGCGGGCTGCCAGTCTTCCCGTGCTTCGGGAGTATGCGCTGATCAGCGTGACTCCCAAATCACTGGGTATATTGTGGCGCATACTGTACATACCGCCATTACACCATGTGAACATAGCCTTAAGCTTCTAACTCAAGAGATGTCAGGTACAGCATCCCAAAGTAGGTTGGGTGTTGACATCACACACCCACGCCAGACACAAGTTCTCAAAGTGAGTTGTTTGGTGGGGAGAGGTGAGTATTTTTTTAACCAGTCATTGGGCTTTTATATCTACATAACTACCTCCAAGGGGTAATATACCTACCTATAGGAGGTCTATATAACTTACTCCAGGGGGCTATATATCTACATAAGAGGGTACTATATGCATACCTACAGGGGCTCTATATACCTAGCTGCCAACACAGGGCCTGCATATCTACTAGAGGCTCATAGTCCTACCTAAGAGAAGGGCCTATATATCTACTTACTGACTGGAGAGCCTCTATACCTACCTACTGGGTGTCTATATACCTACATACTTACAGGGGTCCCATATAAGTACCGTCAAGGGGTATATGTATCTATCTACCGACATTGAGCCTATATACCTACCTATTATAGGCCCATATACTTAATTACCTACTAAAAGTCTCTATACTTTCCTAATGGGGGACCTATATATCTACGTACCTGCCTACGTACTTAATGGGGGACTTATATGCTACTTATTTACTTAATGGGTGACCAAGATACCTTCCTGTTGGGGGGCCTATAAATCTACCTGCCTAATGGGGGAGGGCTATATACCTCCCCAGTAGACAGGGGCAACCTATGTCTAATTGGGGCCTACATACCTAAATGGGGTCTACCTATCTTCCTATCTAATTTGGGGTTAAACCTACCTACTACTGTATATTGGGGGCTTATCTACTTATTAAATGGGACACAAAAGAAGACTAAAACTTGCACAAACAGAAGCCTCCTCATTGTCTGGGGGTACTTTAACTGTTTGGGTCACAATAGGGGTCAATATTACCATAAAGAGGATTCTGCAAGGACAAGTTGTGGCTGAAAGAAGTGATCATGAAAGTCTTGTCCAGATGAAGAAGTAAAGGGAAAGAGAATGACTTACTGTGATCACTTATTTATGTGCAGGGCACCTGGATATAACTAGTTTCCACTGATATACAGTTATTTTATGGTGGTAATCTTGGTCGTAGTAGCTCCAGTGCTACATAGGAGAAGTTGTAGAGGTGCAATAGTGGCTTTTCTGCTTACTGGTACCTATACAATGTGCTGTTTTTTACTAGCAAAATACCCCCTTCCTCATAGATAGGTGTGTAAGCAATTGTTTCATCAGTAATCTGCAATTGTGTAACCTCTCTCATGTACCATGTAGCACTGTGGCTTTTATTGCCTCCTTCTGATTTTTTTTTCCCAATCATTGAGCAGTGAGTATAGAGGTGTGTCAGTGCTTTTAAGTAGTGTTAATCAATTTAATCGAGAAAAGTTAAAATTGATTAAATTTTTCTCAATTGCATTCCGATCAGGCTTATTTTGTAAAATTGGGTAAAAAAAATCGCAATTGAGACCATTTTCACTTTAAGCTGCTTCCTGTACTTCTGACGGCCATCCATTAGTGCAGAGCACAGAGGGGGGTCAAAAACTTCACCACTGAGGGTGTAGGGATCTCATTTGCTGCTAATATCACATGACCCTATTATGTGTATGTCACTGTATTTAATGTTAGTTGCCATTTTGAGTTTTGTCTCTAAACTGAATGCAGTGCTCTTTGTCACCTTGCGTCCATGAATGCTGATTTATCAGCAATATTACACAGGAAAAGCTGCTAGTTACAATAGTTAGGTAAGGGGTTCAGCAAGCTTATGGAATCATAGACAGCAATAGGTAGCAGTTTTTTTTTATATCTGGCTGCATCTTTCCCATCTTTATTTCTGATTGAGTGTCCAAAGGTTCATATTTCCAGTTCTAGGAGTAGTGCAGCCACACAAGTGACTCTTGCCAAATTTGTTATACACAGAAATTGCTTTTAAAACCGGTTGCTTGCAGCAGATCTGATTCAGTGCCCAAAGGTTCATATTTCCAGTTCTGGGGTTACTACAGCCAAACAAGCCATTCTTACCAAATCTGTTATAGAAAGAAATCCATTTCAAACAGTGGTTCTTTTAAAATTTGTTGAGGGCCAAAAAGTCAACAAAGCAGGGGTTATTTTTTATTTATTTTTTTTTTTTGTGAGTATCTGGTCTTTTTAAATTACACCTCATTCACCATGCTCACTATTGCTTTATACCTTGCAGCCATCTGCATCCTATTGTACCATCCAGTCTCACCCCCTGAAAATTCTATCCACATCAGCGCCTCTTTCCTTCCCTCCCCCATGTATACATCCCACACACTGTTCTCCCTTTGTGCCGCACAAACGCCGCTCATATACATCACTTAACCATCTGCTGTCGCTTTTCATTCTCCTGATTCTCGCTGCAGGTGACATCTCTCCTAACCCCGGCCCACCCTCCTTTACTGCTCATA
>JAODAL010063295.1:0-19316 GCA_025379985.1 Phyllomedusa bahiana
ACGAAAGATCTGGGGGACAGTTTGGATGGGGGTCCCCCCGAATAGCACTTCTCTCAAAAAACCCAGCTTTGGCCCATAATTTTTCTTTTTTAGTGAAAAGTCATGGCGCATTTCCAAAACACGTCTCTTGGCTGAGTGCTTGTTTTCCCCTTTGGCGGGAGGGGACGATGAGGGTCTAACTAGTTGGATAAAGGGGTGTGTCAAAAGGGGGTTTCCCCCCCCCAAATTATTTAATTTGGCGCCCAGGGAAAAGCATTTGGTCTTCCTTGTCTTTAGAATTTAGGGATTTTTTTTTTATACGGTTTTTTAAATTTTTTTTCTTTTCCCCCGTTATTCCCAAGTCCCCCAATATGGCGAGAGGGTCTCCCTTAAAAGCTCTAGCCTGGTTATTGGGGCCGTTTTCTGTAATTGAGAATTTCATAACTTTTGGGGGGGCATCATGGTCCTTTCAGGCTGTCGACCCTGTGCCCATTTGGGACAAGGCTTTGTTGGATAGCTGCAATTTCCACTTTTCATGCCTCTTTGACCCCGAGGACCCAAAAACTTAAAAGGGGTTTTTTCCACCATGTATGTTTAAAGGGGGGGAAAAAATCAAAATGGGTATTAATCATTTTTTAAATATTTGATTAAAAAAAAGTTTAAAAACTCAGAGTTTCAGGGATTTCTCAACCCCCCCTTGGTTACCCAAATCATTCCCCCTTTTCCGACCCCGGGCTGAAAGGGCCCGCGCTTTCATGAATCACTTCTTATTTTGATGACAGGCAGAGAAAGGGGAATTTGGGGCTTTTAAGGAACCCGGGGGTGCAAAAATGTTTTTTTTTGGGGATACATAAAAATACTGTATGTTATTAAAATCCCTTTTCTTTATCTGAAGAAGCTTTCAATCTGCTGTTTAGAAAAGGTGTTCTCTTTTGTATACAGAATTCACGTTTTTTAGTTTGATTTTTTTTGGTGAAACCTTTACAGGGGTTCCCTTATGCGGCTCTGTGCTCCCGTGTGTGTGTTGTGTGCGCTCTTTTCTCTTGCTGCCTGAAATTTTTTTAAAATTTCAATTTTCTGTTAGCACCCTAAAAGGGTTTTTCCTGACCGCGCCGTCTAGGCTCCCGTGTCGTTTCTTATTGAATCCATGTTTTTTTAGTTCACTTAAGTTTTGAAACGCTCCCTTTGGATTCCTCACCCCCCCCCTTTCCCCTGCTCCCTCCCCCTTTCCCCTCAGATTTTATGACTCAAACTTTATTTTTTTACTCTTGCTTTCATGCTGAAACGGAGGGGCAGTACTTGGTCTGGGGGCAAATCCCCTTTTAAAATCCCCTTTTTTTCGGGGAATACTTTTAAGATAGTTTTTCCATTTCCCTTTTCTTTCCCTTTCTTTCAGCAACGGCCCATTCTTCCCCTTTTTTGATCTGGACTTTTGGGATTAGGGCCAGGAGCCCCTTTTTGGGAATTGCCTCACATGTGCCGAGGTCGGAGTAAAACAAGCCATCCCCTTTTGGAGGAGCTGGTTTTAATGCGGGCCCCTTTTGGGTAAATGTCCCTTTTTTGGAAACCTCCTTGCGACCCCGTTTCTTTTTGGGGGTTTTAAGGGGCCCTGTTGGGCCAAAGGGGAATTGAAGGGAGGGGGGGTTTAACCCCAAAACCCCGGGGTTTTAATTTTAGCAGGGTTTCAAACCCGGGTCGTATGTGGTGCGTTCAAGGCAGTCCAGAATGTCTAGGCAAGATGGCGTTGAGGGGATATTCTGGCAGATACATGCAATGGGAGTCTCTTTGAAAAGGGTCCCCTTGTAAAAAAGGGTGGGTTTTTTGGTTTTGGGTCCCCCCTATCCAAACGCCATGGGACAAAACCCGGGTTTCTTTTAAATTAGATGGCCTGTTAAAATTTGCTTGGGGGGGGAGGGATGCCGGGGGACCTGGCTTACCTTTTTGGGTGTATGATCCCCTTTCCCTTGCGGTTTGGCCCCGAGGAGTCCCCCGCGAGATCCGGCGGCGGCTTTGCGGTCTCTTTTATGCCAGTTCCGTTCCGGGGTCCTTACGGGGGTACAGCCGTGGTCGGAAAGGGGTCGCCTCCCGGGGCCCGGGGTAAAAGGCCCAAACCCCCGCTTTATGGGGGAAGCCTTTTCCCCCGAGATCCCGGGGTCCCTTCTTGCTTCCACCGCTGCCCGACTCCCTTTAAACCAAAAGTATTTTTTAAAGGGTTCAGTGTAAGCTGCCGCATCCAGGCGCGGGCAGCCACTCTAGATCCGTCCACGCCGCACTGAACAGGCGGGTCTGTATTGGCGGGATCCCTCCGCGGGCGCGGGAAACCAGCGTTTCCCCTTTTCCCCCTCTCCCCTCTGTTCACCCGTCGGTTTTTGGGGTCCCCAAAAGCCCCGCTGCTCTGCACCGTTACTCCCCGGGGGGTTTTTAGATCCGATTTTTGGGAGTTTTGGGAGAGAAAACTGCAAGGGGTTTTGGGTTTGTATACCTTTTCGCGGGCCGGCCCGGGGCCTAGGCAAAACCATCTTTGGTGCACCCCTTTTGACCTTTTGAAATGCCTTTGACCCCCCCCACATTTTTGGGGGTCCCAAAAGAAAAAGCCCCCTTTAGGGAAAATGGATTAAACTGGGGGTGTTTTTTCGTAAAGCGAAAGGGAAGAAATTGTCCCCGAAAACGAAAAAACTCTTAAATTTAGGATAAAAACGTTCCAAATCTTTTTTTAAAAAATATTTAAAACTTTAAAATACATAAATGGCGGCAAAATTTTAAAAATGGTTGGGGGCCCAACGTTTTTTTTGGGATAATGGGTTTGGGCTGATGTTGATGGTGACATTTGTGGCTGTTGGGCTGAGAAGAAAAAGGTGGTTTTAAAAACCGTGGATTCAGGGTTTTTATAAAACCACTGAAGAAACCCGATTGGTGACCCCCCTTCAGTAAGGGGAAATTTACAGGGAAAACCCAAAAACGGGGTGACAGGCCCGACGGTCCTTTTGGGGCTGACGATGTGCCCTTTCTTGTGTGTTGTCCCGGGTAGCAATGGGAAAGGGGTGGCCTTTTTCTCGTACCTCTAGGGTAATGTCCCTACCCCCCTCCTTGCCCGGGTTACCCCCTATAGCTCTCCTCCCTGTTCAAAAGCTAAATATTTTTAAAAAAACTAAAGATTTTTGGGAATTGGGCTGTTTTGCACGAAATTTCCCCAAAAAATGGAAAAAAGAACTTTTTTTTCAAACACAATTTTTTTTTCAGCAAGCAAACGTTTTTAAAAATTTGATTTCTTTTTTATGAGAGATTTGGTAAAAGGTCTTTATGCAAAAACCCCCTAACCCCAAAACCTGGCAATAAAAAAGAACCCTTTTGGGGGAAATCAAATTTAAAAAATTTTTTACCAAGCAAAACCCTTTGAAATAGATTTCTTTATATTTTAGATTAGGTAACGGTTTGGTGGTTTAATGCCCCAAAAAGCTATATACCCCCAAAAATGCAAAAATAACTTTTCTTCAATTAAAAATAAGGAAAGGGGAAAAATGCAGGGCCCGCCCAAAACTAAACCCCCCACCCCAACTAAATTTCTGTCTGTGATTCCCTAGCTTGCCATGCCCCCCAACTTAATCCCTTAAAAAACAGCTTTTCCTGTCTAAAATCGTTGGGGGAAAAACAAAGTGCCTGCCCTGCATTTCAAGCAAGAAAACAGAGAGAAGGCGTTCAGGTGCTCGAAAAAACACGTGTTTCCTTTGTAGTGGAGTGAAATTTTTAAATTTGGGTTACTAATTTTTACAAATTTGGGGTTTTAAAAAGGGGCAATTAAAAATTTTTTTGTTTTTTAATCAAAAATTTTAAATTTAAAAAATAAAGTAATTTTAGACAAAAAATTTCTTTATCTTTTGTGTTTATATTTGGTTTTTTTTTTTTTTTTTTTGTAATGAATTTTGATTACTTTAAGTGCTAAATTTCCTCATTTGGGGTTCTTAATCTACATGAATTTTATTAAAAATTTCCCAGGGGATTTTACAGGGGGTACGCGCCCCTTTTAAAGGGGTCCCTGATGATGGAATTCCCTTTCCCTTTGAAGCAAATACGAATCCCTTTTAGCTCCCGTAGTGAGGTTTAGGGAGTGGGCCCCGCTAGTATTAAAGTGGGGGGGGTTTGAGCGCCACTTTGTATTTTGCTCTTTTTGAATTTATTAGCACAATGGTTTTTCTGGAGCTTCCCAGAAACTGTTTTTTAAGAGGGAAATTTTTTTCTGCAATTATCCAATTTCAGGGCTCCCATCACCCCAAAAAGGAACTAATTAATTATGAACCCAAAATTTTTTTTAAAAAAGGCCACTATATTTTTTTATACATAAATTTATTGTGAGGACAGGTATATATGTTTTGGGAATTTAAAACACTATTCAAAATTTTTAAAATCTATCACCCCAACAAGGACTGAATTTTTTTTGAACCCAAAAATTTTTTTTTAAAAAGGAAATATATTTTTTTTTCCACATATTTATTTTTCGGGGGGTCAGAGAGATATATGTTGGCAATAAAATCCAAAATATGGGGCAAATTTTTATATCTATACCCTAACAAGGGACCCCGAAAATTTAAAATTTAAAAACAATTTTTTTTAAAAAGGTGCACTAAAATTTATTATACTTATTTTTATTAGCGAGGTCAGGGGGGTTATATTTTTGGGAATATATCGACTTAAAGTCCAAAATTAATTTTAATTTTTTCCTTCGACTTAAAACTAACCCCCGAACCTTTTTGCGCTCTGGGACATTCTTTTTGAAAACCCCACAAATGTTTTTTGGGTGGGGTTTAAAACCTTTTTTAAACTCAAAGGTTTTTCTTTAATAATAAAACAAATTTTTCCAAAATTCTGTGGGGACTTCTTTCAAAAAGTTACAAATTTTTTTTGTTAAAAATTACACCCTTTTGTGAAATTCTCTCAAGTTTGACCAAAAATTCCCTTCCTCTGGGAAAAAAATTTTTTCCCCATTCAGAACATTTTAAAAAATCTTCCCTCTCTTCGTGGGAAATTTTCATTTGGGGTAACCCAAAATTTGGGTTTTAAAAGGGAAAACATTTCCCACATTTTGGGGAAAATGAAAAAGGTTCTTTTCCCTGTGTGAATTAAACTTGTGTCTTTTCTAAAGTGTTTTTCCGTAAAAGCATTTTTCCCCCTTAGAACAGAAAAAGGGGGTTCTCTCTTTTGTTGGGAAATTTTTTAAAGTCTAACCTACTTCTTTTATCTTTTAAAAAAATTTTCCCCCATTCAGAACCCTGAAAAAGGGGGTTTTTCCCCTTTTATGAAATTCTTCTTTTGTAACCCAAGAAATTGATTTCTTTGGGTTTAAAAGGGTTTTGCCACATTTTTAAAACATGAAAAAAAGGGGTTGGGCTCCTTGGGATGAATTCTCTCAATTTTGCAAAAGAATTTTTAAATTTTTTTGTAAAAAATTTCCCCCCCCTTCAAGGGTGAAAAGAAAAACCCCTTTCCTCTGTGAATTCTCTCATTGAAATAAACTTGAAATTTTCCGGGTTAAAAGAAATTTTCCCCCATTTAACATAAAAAGGTTTTTCTCCTGTTGGGGAATTCCTCTCATTTTTACAAGGAAACCCGCTTTTCCCCTGTAAAAGATTTTCCCCCATTCAGAAAAACGGGAAAAAAGGCTTTTCCCCCCGTAAAAAATTTCCCCATGTTTTAAAAAGCTTGATTTCTTGTTAAAAGATTTTCCCACATTCTGAACATGAAAAAAAATTTCCCTGTAAAGAATTCCTTTATGTTTTTAACCCAAAACTTGAATTTATGGTTAAAAGATTTCCCCCATTTTAAAACCCGAAAAAAAGGGTTCTCTCCTGTTGAATTCTCTCTTTTTTAACAGAAATTTTATTTTCTTTGTAAAAGAATTTTTCCCCCATTCTGAGCATAAAAAAAAGGCTTCTTTTTGGGTGGGGAATTCTCTCAAAGGTGCCCCGAAGTAAATTTTTTTGTTTAAAAGGGTTTTCCCCCATATTTGAATATGGGAAAATGGGGTTCTCTCCTTTTTGAAATTTTTTTCATGTTCAAAAAGGTCTGATTTATTGGGGGAAAGCATTTTTCCACCCTTCCAACATAAATAGGCTTCTTTAAAAAAATTTTGAGCGTTTTTGTGAACAGTTCACCCCATTGACCACATAAAGCCTTTTTCCTTTTTTTCCGTGGGGGGTTTTTTTGGGCAGTCCCGCCCCTGTGACTTTCCCGGAATTTTAATTCAGGGCCCCTTCGGTTTTCTCCCCAAAGAGTGCAGCCCCTGTATCTTTTTTACTTTAAATTTTTGTGAAGGGGCATGCAGTTTTAATTTAGAGACCCTTTTTAGAAGTTTTTTTGTTAAAATGAAAAAAAAAATTTTCATTTTTTTTTTTTTCAAACCAACAAAAGAGAAACATTTTAAAAATTTCCCTTAAAAACTGGGGGAAAAACTTTAAGTAGTTTTTTATTATTAAATTTTTTTTAAAGACCAAAAATGGATCGATAGGACCCTTATTATAACCAATTCCAAAGTCACAAAAGCTCAATCAGGAATTCCCGTCATTTTTGTTTTTGGGGGTATAAGGGGCGAATTTTTTGAAGGGTTAGGAAAAAAGGGTTTATTATTGGGTTTCAAAATTTGGTGATCTGTTGGGGGCTATTGTAGGAAGTTAATTGGGATGGCCAAAGGCCCTGCAATTTCTAACCCCACCTTTGTATGGGGGGCCCCGGGAAACAGAGGAAAGTCACTGCACCTCTTTCTTTAACCCCCCACTGGGGTTTTTTGGGGCCCTGGAGGGAGAAAGGAATGTCACCCGCAATTTCTTTCTAACCCCTTTCTGTGTATGGGGGCCCCAGTGCAGAAAGGATGTCACTTCAAACCCCTGCTAAAACCCACTTTGTATGGGGGCCCCCGGGGGGCAGACATTTTTCCAAAAATTTTTTGGGGGTTTAAGGCAATTTTATATTCCCAAAGCACCCGCACTAACAAAGCCTTGCCATGGGAAAAAGTTTTTGATTTCCCGGGGTATTGGGGAAATTTGGATTTCCCCGAAAGACAAAAGGGTTCTTCAAAGGGTCATAATTTCTGCTTCATGTAGTGGGAAAGGAATTGGCATTTCAGATAATAAATTTCCCTGAAAAACCCTTACTGAAAGATCACAAGCTGATGGTGGCAGAAAGATATCTGGGGAAAGTTTTTGGGCATTTTTCTGGGGCCCCTCATCCCTATAGAAGGCTTTCTCACCCAATTTGGGTAAAAAACCCCCCACAAAATGCTGGAAACCCCTACATGCTGATTGTCTCCCCTTCTCCCCTGCGGTGGGGTAGGATCTTCCCCAAAAAGGGCTGAAACATTTTCACACAGTTTTGGGAAATTTTTCCAACATTTGGGTTTAAGGAGCTTAAAAAGGTTTCCAAAAAGGGTTTCCTACCCCCTAATTCCCCAGACTCCAAATTTAGAAAGTGTGGGGGCCCCTGGATGGTGCTGCTCGCTTATTTGGCCCCCCCAAGCGTTTGGGGATGCGTCAGCTCCAGATCCCTGTGACAAACCCACCAGGACCTTATGGAAGGGCATTCGCCGCCTTTTCTCGGCTGCTATTGTGTTGGGGCCCCAACGGTCCCCGCCCGGGAGATAAAAGATGGGCCTTACTGTTTGTATTTTTCATTACCTTCACTCCTTACAAGGGGAGAAACCCGCCGTGTGACCCGCACATTATAAATTTGTATAACCTGTAAAGTTATCAGGACACAGTCCCGGATTTTTTGGCTTAAAACTCACTTATCCTTTTTTCACATAGACCTGGACTTTCTAAGATTTTGAGACGCAAAAACCCTTGGGGTTTTGTCAATAAATTCTTTTCCTTTTTGCCCGCACTTTTGGCCCTTTAAAACCAAAGGAGCAGCACTTTTAAATACGTGGACACCCTCCCCGGTTAGTGACAATCTCATCATTTTGGGTATAACCAGATCATTTTAAAAAGACCCAAAATGCACATTCCCGCTTTAACTCATGGGCGGGACATGGGGTCTGTACGGGTAACGGGTGCAGTCACCAGGGCTCCATGTTTATAAACATCCCCTAAAGGTGTGGTGGGGAAAAAACAGAGGGGAGGTTTTCTATCAAATCTGTAAAAAAAGGTTTTTTCCAGGGCCTTTGTTGAATTTTCCCAAATTTACTAAGAATTTAGGTTTTTTCCGGGGCCCCTGAAAAAAACCCCTGATTCTTTTCTACTCACCGGGGTTTGGTTTAAAAATCTTTTTGGGGTCTCCTCCCCTTTACAATCACTTCAAAACCTTTGGCCCCATTGCCTCCTCAAACTTCTTCTTCACCTCCACCTTTAATCAGTCGGTCTTTACCCCTGATTTTGGGCAAAATTTTGGAAAAAAGTAAAGCAACAGATCAACTAAGGACCCCCCAAATATCTTTTGAGCCCGGGCTGGGGGACTGGGGGAGGTTTTCCCCACCCCGTATAAAAATTGTGTATAGGACCATCTAACCTGAGGATTCCCTGGGGGCGGGCCCTCTCTTTTGCCCTTCCCTCCTTCCCCCAAACCCTTTAAAAATCAAAACAGAATTTTCCCCCTAAAGAGACCCAAAACCCGTGGAAAAAAGTGCAGGGTTTTTTCCATTTTGGTCATAAATTTTGAGGGAGTCAAACTCCCCCCTACCTGATTCTTCTCTGGGGAATTTCCCCCTGGACAGTCCCGGAATATAGGGACGGGGGCATCTCTCGCTGGGTTTCTCCCACTGGGCCATCTGTAGGGGGCAAACAGTTGGGCAGATACATGAGCTTTGGGATAAAAAAATGCGAAATATGAGCTTTTGCTAAATTTTTACGAGAAAAAGGAGAAAGGAGAAAGGGGTGGGGGAAAACAGGAGAGGGGAGGGAGGAGAAGACAAATGAGAGAAGACAAAGAACCAGAGAGAAAGGAGAAGAGAAGAATGGAGAGGAATGGAAAAAACAGGAGAATAGAGAGGAAAGGGGAGAGGAAAAAGGAGAGAGAGGAGGATACAGGAGAGGAGAGAATAGAGGAAGAGAAGACAGGGGAGAGTGGAAAAGAAAGGAATAATAGAGGACAAAACAAAGGGGGAGGAAGGAGGGGAAAATTTGGGCGGGAAGAGAGGAGATGAAAAGACAAAAAAGGGAAAAAAAGGGAAGAGGAGAAAATAAGGAGAGGGAAAAGGGGAGAGCGGGGGGAGAAAATGAGCTTTAAGGGAAAAGACAGGGAAGGAGGAAAAACAGGGGGAGAGAGAGGAGAAAGGAAAAAAGGGGGAAAAGAGTGGAGAGGGAAAAGGGAAAACAGGGAGAGAAGAGAGGAGAAAAACGGGGGGGAGGTGAGGAGGGGGAGAAAAAAAAAGGGGTGAGAAAAAGGGGGAAAAAGGACAAAAGGGGGGGGAGAGGGGAAAAGAGGGGAAAAGAGGGGAAAGGGGAAAGGAGGGGATAAAGGGGAAAAAATGGAGAAAAGAGGAAGGGAAAGAGGAGGGGGAAAAAACAGAAAACGAGAGAAAGAGAGAAGACGGGAGAGAGAGAGAAAGAGAGAAGACGGGAGAGAGAGAGAGAGAAAGAGAGAGAAAACGGGGGAGAAAAGAGGAAAAAAGGGGAAAACGGGAGAGAAAAAAAGGAGGGGGACGGGGAGAAAAAAAAGAAGGGGGAGGGAAAGGGGAGAGAAGAGAAAAAAAAAAGAGGGGGACGGGGAGAGAGAGAAAAAGAGAAAGGAAGGGGGGGAGAAGAGAAAAAAGGGGGGACCCCGGGGGGAGGGAGAAAAAGAGAAAAAAGGACGGGGAGAGAGGCAAAAGAGAGGAAAAAAAAAAAAAGGGGGGGGAAGGGGAAAAAAAAGAAAAAAAAAAGGGGGGAGGAACCCCGGGAGAGGAGAAGGGGAAAAAGGGGGAGGGGAAAAGGGCGGGGGGAAGGGGAAGAAAAAGAGAGAAGAAACGGGGGGGAGAGAGAAAAAAAGGGGAGGGGGGGGAAGGGCGGGGGGGAAAAAAAAGAAGGAGGGAAAAAGAAAAGGATCGGGGGAGAAAAAGAAAAAAAAAAAAAGAAAAAAGGGAACCAGGGAGATTTTTTGAGAGGGGGAAAAAGAAAAAAAGAGGACGGGGGGAGAGAGGAAAAAAAAGAGAGGGCGGGAGGGGGAAGGAAAAAAAGAGAAAAAAGAAAGGGGCGGGGGGGAGAGAGAAAAAAGAGGAGGAAAAACGGGGGTTAAAGGGGAGAGAAAAAGAGAAAAAGACGGGGAGAGGAAAAAAGAGGAGGGGGGGAAAAGAGAAAAGGGGAGGGGGGAGAGAGGAGAAAAAGGGGGAATTGGAAGGGGGGGGACCCGGGAGGAAGGGGGGGGGGGAAAGACAGGGGAAAGGGGGACAGGGCCTTTTTTACGCCCAGGCTGCCCCCACATTAGGGGAAGGGTCACGTGACGTATTGGAGGCTCACACTTTCCCCGGCTGTAAAAAGCCTTTTTTTGCTTGTTTTCTTGCAATGTGTGATGTGAAGGACCCTTTTTCCCAATCGGCTTTCCTTGTACAGGGCCACACTTTTCCGGGGCCTACGTGCCGCCAAAATTTCACGAATCCAAAAACCCCGTCCCCCTGATGAACTTTCCACTGAAAAACAATGATTCCTTTCATTGATCGGGGGGTTTTAAAACGGAAATTCAGTCGAGGGCACGAAATCCCAAACCCAAAACCCGGGTTTATCTTACAAAAGTTTTATCAAAAACGGGGGGCTTTTGCCATTTTCTTTTAAAATAAGAAGAATTAAAAAAATTTCAAATTTTCTTTTGCTGCAGATTTGGAAAGGTTCAGGGAAAAAGGAACCAGAAACCCCTTTTTTACCTCACATGGTAAATGCTGAAAAAAAATAGAAAACCAAAAGCAAAGTACACAAATAAACTCCCCACAAAAGGTCCCCCTCCCCGGAAAAAAGGGAATGGTTCAGAAAAAAGGCGACGCCCACAATTTAGCTCGGAAAATTTTTTATTTTTTTACAAAAAAAAAACAAAAACAATAAGGAAACCCCCTCCATGTGGTAAAGCTGGAATCCAACCTACGGGCCCTTTATACCAATGTTTTCACCCCCCTTTTAAACCCCAAAAACCCATTTGCGATGCCCGTGTCCTCCTTTTTCCCCCCCAAAAACCCGGTCTGAAACCACAAAAAAATGAAAAATTTTGTTTCCCGCAAAAAGAGAGCCCTGGGTTTCAAAACGACCCCTCAATGGCAGGGGGGTGACCAAGCTTTCTTAGAGCCCAAAAGCCGTCCCCAATTTAGACTCCAGTGAAAAATCAGAGCTCACAGTGACCAATCAGACCCCCAGCCCCCAATCAGAGCTTTACCAAACCACCAATCAGAGCCCACAGCCCCCAATCAGAGCCCCCACCACCAATCAGAGCCCCAGCCACCCAAACGAGCCCACAGCGGGCCCAATTTAAGCCCAATCAAGTTCCCCCAGCCCCAAAACAGGGGCTCACACCCCCCGATTTAGCGTCACAGCCCCCCCAATTTGAGCCCCCAGCCCCCCCAAACCCGAGCCCCTACAGTAAAAATTTACTATATGCCCGAAAAAATTTTGGTGAAATTTACCCTAACACAGGATTTTGGGCTTAGATTTATAAAGTCCGCAGATAGTATCAACCCATGATAGGGTTGATACACAGTTTCAGAACAGAGTATTTTAAAACATGTAGGCTTAGATACACAAAGGGGCAAAACAGAGTATAACAACCTTTTTTCGGCCCTTTTTTTTACAGGGCCAGAACAGAGTTTTAACACATGATTGGCCTTAGATACACAGGGGCCCAAAAAGAGGGATAACACAGGGGTTTTGGGAAGGGTAAACAGGGCAGGAACAGTTTAAAACAAAAGGGGAAAAAGGCCCTTAAAAAAACACAGGGACAGAACAGGGGAATAACACCAAGTAAGGAAGACTTAGATACACAGGGGCAGAACGAGTATAACACAGGATAAAGGGTTCTTAACATCCTGTCTCTCTCCCCCCCCCCCTCCTCACTCGTCTCTCTCCCCCCTCCTCACTCGTCTCTCTCCCCCCCTCCTCACTCGTCTCTCTCCCCCCCCTCCCCCAACACCCCACAAAACCCCCCCCTTCCGCCAGCCCCCAGCCCCCGGCCCGGAAGCCCCTCGCCGCCCTTTCCCAGCGGCCCATTTTTTTCTCTCCCTCCTCCAAAAAATAAACGTCTCTCTTCCCCCCCCCTAACAACCCCCAAACGCCCCCTTCCCCCCCCTCCTAAAACACACAGGGTCTCCTCCCCCTCCTAGGGAGCCCCCCCATTTTCCTCCGCCCTCCTAGGGGGCCCACTTCCCCTCTCCCCCCCTCCTAGCAGCCCAAAGCCTCTCCGCCCTTTCCCCAGCAGCCCACCCTCCTCTCCCCCCCCATCCTAGCAGCCCCACGTTCTTTTCCCCCCCCTTCCCCCCAGCCACCTCTCCCCCCCTCCTAACACCTCACAAAGTCCCCTCCCCCAAACCTAACACCCCCACACGTCCTCTTCCCCTTCCCCCCTAAAACCTCACCTGTCTTCTTCCCCCCTCCCCCTAACAAATTTAAAACTCTCTCTCCCCCCCTCCCACTTTGTTCTCTCCCCCCTTCCTCCAAATCGGGCCCCTCTCCCCCCTCCCTCACCGTCCTTTTCCCCCCCTCACCCCGTCCTCTCCCCCCTTCCTCCCCGTCTTTTCTTTCCCCCCCCCTAACACCACACAAAGTTTTTCCGGTCCTACGGCCCGCCCCTTTGCAGCCCTCCTAGCGGCCCCCTGTTTTCTCCCCCCCTTCTAAAACCCCAAAAAAGTCTCTTTTCCCCCCACCAAACACCTCACACCGTTCTCTTCCCTCCCCCCTTTTCCCAAACACCCCACACTTCTCTCTCCCCCCCCCTTTCCCAAACCTCAAAACCCCTCCTTTCCCCCTCCAAACACCTCACCCGTCTCTCTCCCCCCTCCTCACCCGTCTCTCTCCCCCCTCCTTTAAAACCCCCACACGTCTCCCCTCCCCCTTCCCAACAAAGCTTCTCCCCCCCTCCTATCGCCTCCCACGTCTCTCTCCCCCCCTCCTAAAACCCTCAAAGGGCCTCCCCCCCTCTCCTTTTCCCTCGCAAGTCTCCCCCTCCGCCCCCTCAGCCCCGCCCCTCTTCCGCCCCCCTAGCACCCCCTCTCCTCCACCCCTCCTAGCAGCCCCACTTCCCCTCTCCGCCCCTTTTAGCAGCCCCTCTCGTCTCCGCCCCCCTAAACAGGGCCCCCTCTTCCCCGCCCTCCTAGCACCCCACGTCTCTCTAGCCCCCTAGCAGCCCACGTCTCTCTCCGCCCTCCTAGCAGCCCACGTCTCTCTCCCCCCCTCCCGATCCCAGCCCCCACGTTTTCTCTCCGCCCTTTCCCAGCAGCCCACCGGGCTCTCTCCCCCTCCTAGCAAACCCACGTCCCTCCCCCCCCCCTAAGCCTCAAAAAGTCTTCTCCCCCCCTTTTCCCCAAAACCCCCAAACGTAAACCCCCCCCTTCCTAAACGCCCCAAACGGCTCTTCCCCCTTCCCTCCCCAAACCGGGCCTTTGCAAGGGCTCTCCCTCCCCTTCCCCCCAACGGCAGCCCACGTCTCTCTCCCCCCTCCCAACGCCTCACAACTTCCTTCTCCCCCCCCCCTAAAGCCCGCACGTTTTTTTCTCTCTCCCCTCCTAAAAAACCTCCCCACGCTATTCTCCCTCCTCCTAACGCCTCGTACGTCTCTCTCCCCCTTCTAACACATCTCCCTCCCCCATCCTAACACCTCACACGTCTCTCTCCCTCCTCCTAACACCTCGCACGTCTCTCTCCCCCCTCCTAACACCTCGCACGTCTCTCTCCCCCCTCCTAACGCCTCGCACGTCTCTCTCCCCCCTCCTAACGCCTCGCACGTCTCTCTCCCTCCTCCTAACACCTCGCAAAGTTTTCTCTCCCCCCTCCTAAAAAACCCCGCACGTCTTCCTCCCTTCCCTAAAACCTCGGGACGTCTTTTTCCCCCCTCCTAACACCTCGCACGTCTCTCTCCCCCTTTCCCTTAAAAACCTTTGCACTCTCTCCCCCCTCCTCCCAACAACCTCGCACTCTTTTCTTCCCCCCCTTTCCTTTTAAAAACCCTTTGCACGTCTTCTCCCCCCCTCCCAAACCTGCACGTCCTCCTCCCCCCTCCTAACACCTCACACGTCACTCTCCCCCCTCCTAACACCCTCGCAAAGGCCCCTTTTTCCCCCACCCAAACTTCCCTCCCCCCCCCTAGTCTTTTTTTCCCCCCCCCTAACACCTCCCCCAAGCTCTCTCCCCCTCCTAACACCTCACACGGCTGGCTTTCCCCCCTTTCCCCAAAAACCTCACAATCCCCTCTCCCCCCTTTTCCTTTAAAACCCCCGCAGTTTTCCCCCCTTTTCCCCCCCCCCCCTCCTAAAAACCCCGGGACGTCCTCTCCCTCCTCCCCAAAACCCCCGCACGTTTTTCTCCCTCCCCCCCCCTAACACCCTCGCATTCCGTTTTCTCTCCCACCCCCCTCCTAACCTCGCCCCTTCTCTCTCCCTCCTCCTAACACCTCGCACGTCTCTCTCCCTCCTCCTAACACCTCGCACGTCTCTCTCCCTCCTCCTAACACCTCGCACGGGCTCCCCTCCCTTCCCCCTAACCCCCTCGCACGTCTCCCTCCCCCCTCCTAACACCTCGGGACCGTCCCCTCTCCCTCCTTCCCAAAACCCCGCCCGTCTCGTCTTTCCCCCCCCTAACAAAGTTTTTCTCACCCCCCCTCCTACGTCTTTTTCCCCCCTCCTAACACCTCACACGTCTCTCCTCCCCCTCCTAAAAAACCCCCCAAAGGGGCTGTCTCCCCCCGGCCAAAAACCCTCACAAATTTCCCCCCTTCCCCCCCCCTAACACCCCACCCCGTCTCTTTCTCCCCCCACCTAACACCTCGCACCCTTTTCCCCTCTCCCCCTCCTAACACCTCCCACGTCTCTCTCCCCCCTCCTAACGCCTCCCACGTCTCTCTCCCCCTCCTAACGCCTCCCACGTCTCTCTCCCCCTCCTAACACCTCACACGTCTCTCTCCCCCCTCCTAACGCCTCGCACGCCCTTCCCCCAACCCAAACTTTTCCCCTTTCCCCCCCCTCCCACGTCTTTTTCCCCCCCCTTAACAACCCCACAAAGTCCCCCCTCCCCCTCCTAACAACCCCCCCACGTCCTTTTCTCCCCCCCCCAAAAAACCCCCACACCCCTTCCCCTCCACCCCCCCCCTAAACCCCCCACACGTTCTCCCCCCCTCCTACAACCCAAAAGGTCTCTCTACCCCCTCCTAACACCTCACACTTCTCTCCCCCCTCCTAACACCTCACCCGTCTCTCTCCCCCCTCCCCCAAAAACCTCACACGTCCTTTTTCCCCCCTCCCTTACCTCAACGTCTCTCTCCCCCCTCCAAACACCTCACGCGTCTCTCTCCCCCCTCCTTACACCTCACTCGTCTCTCTCCCCCCCCTCCTAACCCCTCACACGTCTCTCCCCCCCCCCTAGCAGCCCCCCTTTTTCCCCCTTTCCCCCCCACCAAAAAAAAAAAACCCCCAAACGCTCTCTCCCCCCTCCTAGCAGCCCCCCTCCTCTCCCCCCTCCTAACATCCAAATTAAACGTCTCTTTTTCCCCCCTTTCCTTTAAACCCCAACCCTCTCCCCTCCCCCCCCCTAAACAAAATCCCAAAAAAGTCTCTTCCCCCCCCTTTGCAGACCACGTCTCCTCCCCCTTCCCAAAACGTTTTCTCTCCCCCCTCCTAGACCCACGGCCCCTCTCCGCCCCCCCTAGGGGCCCACTCTCTCCCCCCTCCTAGCAGCCCACGTCTCTCTCCCTGCCCCCCTTAGCCCGCCCACGTCTCTTTTCCGCCCTTTCCCACAGCCCCCGTCTCTCTCCCGCCCCTAGGGAGCCCCCGTCTCTCTTTCCCCCCTCCTGGCAGCCCCCGTTTTCTCTTCCCCCCCCCTAGCAGCCCACGTCTCTCTCCGCCCCCCCTTCAGGGGGGCCCCCCAAATTTCTTTCCGCCCCTCCAAGCCCCCGCGCCCCCCGGGCTCCCCGCCCCCCTACACCCACTTGCTCCCCCTCCCTTAGGGTTTTCCCCCCCCCTACCAGCCCACGTCTCTCTCCGCCCTCCTAGCAGCCCAAGTTCCCCTCTTTCCGGGCCCCCCTACAGCCCCCGTCTCTCTCCCCCCCTCCTAGCCCGCACCCGGGGCCCCTCTCCCCCTCCTAGCAGCCCACGTCTCTCTCCGCCCTCCTAGCAGCCCAAGTCTCCTCCCCCCCCCCTAACGCCCCACACCGGTTTTCTCTCCCCCCCTTTTCCAAGCCTCACACGTCTCCTTTCCCCCTCCTAACCCCTCACACGTCTCTCCCCCTCCTAACGCCCTTCCCCACGTCTTTTCTCCCCCCTCCTCACCCCGCTCTCTCCCCCCCCCTCTTTTAGTCTCTTCTCCCCCCTCCTTACTCGTCTCTCTCCCCCTTTTCCCCACTCCCTTTTCTCTCCCCCCTCCTCCCTCCCCTCTCTCCCCCCACCCCCCCCCCTTTACTCTCTCTCTCCCCCCTTTCCTCCCCTCGTCTCTCTCCCCCTCCCCCCGTCTCTCTCCCCCCTCCTCACTCGTCTCTCTCCCCCCTCCTTAAAATGGGGCCCTCTCCCCCCCCCTAACACCTAACACGTCTCTCTCCCTCCCCTCCTCCTTTAAAACCTCACAAAAGTCTCTTTTCCCCCCCTTTCCCAACACCTCCCCCGTCCCCTTCTCCCCCCCCCTAAACACCTCGCAAAGTCTCTTCCCTCCTCCTAACACCTCGCACGTCTCTCTCCCCCCTCCTAACACGTCTCTCTCCCTCCTTTCCCAATTTTCCCTCCCCCTTTCCCAACAAACCCCACCCCGCGCTCTCCCCCTCCTAACACCTCCCACGTCTCTCTCCCCCCTCTCCTAACACGTCTCCCCCCCCCTCCTAACACCTCACACGTCTCTCTCGCCCCTCCTAACGCCTCACACGTCTCTCTCCCCCCTCCTAACACCCCCACTTCCCCTCCCACCCCCTCCTAAAACCTTTGAAAAGCCTCTCCCTCCTCCTAAAAAACCTCGCCCCGTCCTTCCCTCCCCCCAACCCCCTCCCCCACTCCCCCCCCCCCTAACAAAGTTTTCTCCCCCCCCCTCCTACGCCCTTTTTCCCCCCTCCCAACACCTCACTCTTGGGCCCTTTCCCCCCCCTTTAAAACCCTCACCGTCTTCTCCCCCCCCCCCAAAAACCTCAAAATTTTTCTCCCCCCCCTCCAAACACCTCAAACGTCTCTCTCCCCCCCTCCTAACACCCTCCAAAGTTTTCTTTTCCCCCCTTTCCTAACACCCCCACACGTTCCCCCTCCCCCTCCTAAAAAACCCCCACAAGTTCTCTCCCCCCCCCTCCAAACCCCCTCAAACCCTCCTCCTCCCCTCCTTTACACCCCAAACGTCTCTCTTTCCCCCCTCCCAAAAACCTCACAGTCTCTTCCCCCTTCCTTTCCCCCTCCAGGTCTCTCCCCCCCCTTTCCCAACACCTCAAAAAGTTTTTCCCCTCCCCCCTCCTAGCAGCCCACGTCTCTCTCCCCCCCCCCCCAACACCTCACCCCGTCCTCTCCCCCCCTCCTAGCAGCCCACGTCTCTCTCCCCCCTCCCAACACCTCAAACGTCTCTCTCCGCCCTCCCCAACCCCACCCCGTCTCTCTCCCCCCTCCTAACGCCTCCCACGTCTCTCCCCCCCTCCTAACACCTCACACGTCTCTCTCCCCCCCTCCTAACACATCTCTCTCCCCCCTCCTAACACCTCACACGTCTCTCTCCCCCCTCCTAACACGTCTCTCTCCCCCCTCCTAACACCTCACACGTCTCTCTCCCCCCTCCTAACACCTCACACGTCTCTCTCCCCCCTCCTAACACCTCACACGTCTCTCTCCCCCCTCCTAACACCTCACACGTCTCTCTCCCCCCTCCTAACACCTCACACGTCTCTCTCCCCCCTCCTAACACGTCTCTCTCCCCCCTCCTAACACCTCACACGTCTCTCTCCGCCCTCCTAGCAGCCCACGTCTCTCTCCGCCCTCCTAGCGGCCCGCGTCTCTCTCCGCCCTCCTAGCGGCCACGTCTCTCCTCTCTCCTCCGCCCTCCAGCGTCTCCTGCGCCTCCTCACCCCCTCCAGCGCCCCGTCCCTCATCTCCTCTCCCCCTCCTAGCGCCCCGTCTCTCTCTCCCCCCCCCTCCTAGCAGCCCACGTCTCTCTCCGCCCTCCTAGCAGCCCACGTCTCTCTCCGCCCTCCTAGCAGCCCACGTCTCTCTCCCCCCTCCTAGCAGCCCACGTCTCTCTCCGCCCTCCTAGCAGCCCACGTCTCTCTCCGCCCTCCTAGCAGCCCACGTCTCTCTCCGCCCTCCTAGCAGCCCACGTCTCTCTCCCCCCTCCTAACACCTCAAACGTCTCTCTCCGCCCTCCTAACACCTCAAACGTCTCTCTCCGCCCTCCTAACACCTCAAACGTCTCTCTCCGCCCTCCTAACACCTCAAACATCTCTCTCCGCCCTCCTAACACCTCAAACATCTCTCTCCGCCCTCCACATCTCTCCTAGCGGCCCGCGTCTCTCTCCGCCCTCCTAGCGGCCCGCGTCTCTCTCCGCCCTCCTAGCGGCCCACGTCTCTCTCCGCCCTCCTAGCAGCCCACGTCTCTCTCCGCCCTCCTAGCAGCCCACGTCTCTCTCCGCCCTCCTAGCGGCCCACGTCTCTCTCCGCCCTCCTAGCAGCCCACGTCTCTCTCCGCCCTCCTAGCGGCCCGCGTCTCTCTCCGCCCTCCTAGCGGCCCGCGTCTCTCTCCGCCCTCCTAGCGGCCCGCGTCTCTCTCCGCCCTCCTAGCGGCCCGCGTCTCTCTCCCGCCCTCCCTACGGCAAACGTCTCTCTCCCCCCCTCCAAACACGTCTCTCTCCCCCCTCCTAACGCCTCACACGTCTCTCTCGCCCCTCCTAACGCCTCACACGTCTCTCTCGCCCCTCCTAACGCCTCACACGTCTCTCTCGCCCCTCCTAACGCCTCACACGTCTCTCTCGCCCCTCCTAACGCCTCACACGTCTCTCTCCGCCCTCCTAGCAGCCCACGTCTCTCTCCGCCCTCCTAGCAGCCCACGTCTCTCTCCGCCCTCCTAGCAGCCCACGTCTCTCTCCGCCCTCCTAGCAGCCCACGTCTCTCTCCGCCCTCCTAGCACTCCGCTTCTCTCTCCGCCCTCCTAGCACTCCGCTTCTCTCTCCGCCCTCCTAGCACTCCGCTTCTCTCTCCGCCCTCCTAGCACTCCGCTTCTCTCTCCGCCCTCCTAGCACTCCATTCT
>JAODAL010063296.1:0-19315 GCA_025379985.1 Phyllomedusa bahiana
GTGAAATGACTAGAGTTCAGTTTTAGTGAGGTTTAGTTTAAGATAGAGAGAGGACATGATGTCAGAGACAGCGGAGAGACAATCACTGGTGTTTTGTAGGAGAGTAGGACTGATGTCAAGGGAGGAGGTGTATAAGTGAGTGTCATCAGCATAGAGATGGTACTAGAAACCAAATCTGCTGATGGTTTCTCCAATTGGTACTGTGTAGATTGAGAAGAAGAGAAGACCTAGAACAGATCCCTGAGGAACCCCAACTGTGAGAGGAAGAGAGAAGGAAGTAGAACCTGAAAACGAGACACTGAAGGAGCGGTTAGAGAGGTAGGATGAGAACCAAGAGAGAGCGGTGTCCTGGAGGTCAATGGCACTGAGCAAGCTGAGGAGGAGATGGTGATCAACAGTGTCAAACGCTGCAGAGAGATCCAGGAGAAGCAACAATGAGTAGTTGCCTTGAGATTTTGCAGTCAGATCATTTGAAACTTTTGCTAGAACAGTTTCTGTGGTTTAGGATGCGGAAACCTGATTGCAGAGGGTCAAGAAGAGAGTTAGCAGAGAGATAGCGGATTAGGCGGGAGTAGACCAAGCGTTCCAGGAGTTTGGAGATGAAGGGCAGGTTAGAGACTGGTCGGTAATTAGCAGCGCAGGACGGGTCCAGAGAGGGCTTTTTTAGTAAAGGAGTCATAACAGTGTGTTTAAAGGAGGATGGAAAGATCCCAGTGGAGAGAGAGGTTGAAGATTGCAGTAAGGTGAGAGAGGACAGCTGGAGAAATAGACTGGACCAGGTGAGTGGGAATGGGGTCACTAGAACAGGTGGTGGGGCGAGCAGACAAAAGAAGCCTGGATACTTCTTCTGTTTTTGGGTCAAGGGCTAAGTAGAGAAGTCCACTACAACTGCTGTATGAAGTCAGGCACTCCTTGGGCAGTAGAGGCTAATTCTACATTTTAATCTTCTCCAGGGCCTGCTGTGAAGCAGGATGGTCTTGACTGCAAAGACAGGGAGGTGCAAAACTTCAAATGGCTAGAGGATGCACAAACAGGATAAACAGAAGACAATACAAACACCAAGCAAAGGGCAGGAGTCAGATAAGCTAGGGTCAGAGCCAGGAGCGATCGCAGTACCAAATTGTGAAACAGAGGATAACTGTAAACCAAGCCAAAGTGAAAGAACCAGAGCATGCAAGACAAATGATGAAACAGCAAGCAAGGGACCCAGGAAAAAGGAAGAATCACAGGCAAGTGGCAAAGCCATAGATTGGACAGAGGTGGAGCCAATCAGGCCTGCTCCAAAGCCAGACTGAGGTTGGACATCATGAAAACAAATAGACTTAAAGGGGCCTTGCACCACAGTAGACAAACAGGAGAACATAATATAAAAGATCAGTATAAGTGCCCCAAAGAATCTCTATGAGAATAAAATAAGTGGCTGAAATGTCCAATCAACTATTCTGCTCGGTTTCTCAAATATACAATAGAGTCCAAACTTCAAATGAAAGACATCAGCGCTAATTTCTCATTACTTAATACGTCCCATGAATGAGACAGCATTACATTCCTCATTAATTCACACAGTAAATATTCTTCAACAACATAATCATTCTATTGCCTCTTAATTCACACTCTACTAAATCCGCTGCACAATAGTGTGCACTTTGTAGATAGTGATCTACATTACAATTAGAGATGGGCGAATTTCCCGAAATTCGTTTCGTTCACGGTTCGGAGCCACTTTTCTGCAGCAAAAAAAATAACTTCAGTTCCGAATTATACTTCGGCACGAATCACGTTAATAGAACAGCTATATATCCAGGCTGCAACAGAAGCCTGCAGGGTGCTGTAGAACGTGTGTGCCATGCTTGAAATAGCAGAGGGAGCATTTGGGTTTGGTCTTCATACAATGTTGTGTTTTAGTATGACAACGCCCTAGTACTGCGCCGCTCTTAGAATCGCTTCACTATAGAAATTCCTGTGCACTTTAAGAGGGCAAAACAGACCAAAAAACTGAAGGGTAATGTAGCCTGATAAAGTCATGCAAGCGTACAGGCTGGAAAAATAACAATCTGAGGGGCTCAGGTGGCACATAGTTGGACATAGGGTGTGGAGGTGAACGGCGGCTGCCACCGTCAGCCATAGAGGGTCAGGAGAGTGGCACAATGAAAATGTCTAGGAGTGTCAAAAACAGAGTCGGGCCACAGAGAGGGACAATGACACAGTGTGGAAGGTCACGTGCAGTCAGCCATAGCACAGCATGATGTTCAGTATTTAACAGTGGCACAAATGACAGTGTGTGGAGGTCACGGCACTATCTCACAGCAGCAGCATGATGTCAGGCAGTGTCACAAAGACACAGTGTGTAGGTCACAAGCAGCAAGCAGCCACAGCAGCAGCAATGAGGTCAGACAGTGGCACAATGACACAGTGTGTATGCGTCACTGCAATCAGCATCATGAGGTCAGGCATGCACAATGAAACAGTGTGTAGGTCACGGCAGCAGCAAGAAGGTCAGACCGAGTGGGCACAATGACACAGTGTGTAGGTCACGGCAGCAGCAGCATGATGCCATGCTGTTGGCACAATGTACACAGTGTTTAGGTCACAGGCAGCAGCCACAGCATCATCAATAGTCAGACAGTGGTGCACAATTACACCGTGTGTAGGTCACAGCAGACAGCCAGAGCAGCAGCATGAGGTCAGACAAGGCACAATGACATAGTGTGTAGGTCACGGGCAGCAGCCACAGCAGCAGGCATAGACACAACAGTGGAACAATGACACAGTGAGTAGTCACAGGCAGCAGCAGCATGAGGTCAGCAGTGGCACAATGACACAGTGAGTAGGTCACGCAGCAGCAAGAGGTCACACAGTGCACGAATGAACACAGTGTGTAGGTCACGGGGCATCAGCAGCAATGAGTCAGTGCAGTGCACAATGACAACAGTGGTAAGTCACGGGCAAGCAGCATGTCGGTCAGGCAGTGGCACAATAATGACATTCTGGAGGTTGGCAAAGAACAGAGTAGGCCCAGATTGGGACAAATACAACAGTGTGTTGGTCCCACGGCAGCAGCCACAGGAGCAGCATGAGGTCAGGACAGTGGACACAATGACACAGTGTGTAGGTCAAGGCAGCAGTGCCACAGGAACCGCATTAGGTCCAGACAGTTGGCTCAGATCACATTCTGGAGATGTCAAAAACCTGAGGAGTATGCCCCACAGAGTGGGACAATGACACAGTGTGTAGGTCAACGGCAGCAGCAGCAATGAGGTCGGGAGACGAGTGGAACAAGTACACAAGTGTGTAGGTCACGGCACGGTCAGCCACAGACAGACAGCAGCATGAGGTCAGACAGTGCTTAGCACATTGACACAGTGAGTAGGTCACGTGGCAGGCAGCCACAGCAGCATTCATGATGTCATACAGTGGCACAAGAGACACATCCTGGAGGTGGCAAGATTACATGAGTAAGCCACAGAGTGGTACAATGACAACAGTGTGTAGACACGTCAGCAGCCACACGGAACAGCATGA
This sequence comes from Phyllomedusa bahiana, assembly GCA_025379985.1. Taxonomy (NCBI): domain Eukaryota; kingdom Metazoa; phylum Chordata; class Amphibia; order Anura; family Hylidae; genus Phyllomedusa; species Phyllomedusa bahiana. The sequence continues at coordinate 3,523 of JAODAL010063296.1, forward strand.
GGTCCAGACAGTATGGCACAATGACACAGTGTTGTAAGGGTCCCACGGCAGCAGCCACAGCAGAATCATGAGGTCAGTACATGGCACAATTACAACAGTGTGTGATGTCACGGCACGCAGCAGCATGAGTCAGGCAGTGGCAGCAAATGACACCGTGTGTAGTCACCGGCAAGCAGCATGATGACATGGCAGAGGCACAATGACATTCTGGAGTGTGCAAAAACAGTGAGTAGGCCACAGAGTGGGACAATGACACAGTGTGTAGGGTCACGGGCAGCAGCCACATGAGCGCATGAGGTCAGACAGTGGCAACAATCACGATTCTGGAGGTGGCAAAAACAGGAGTAGGCCACAGAGTGTTACAATGACACAGTGTTTAAAGGTCACGGCAGGCAAGCCACAGGAAGGCAGCATGAGGTCAACAGTGGCATAAACACATTCAGGAGGTGGCAAAAACAGGAGTAGGCCACAGGAGGTGGCACAATGACAGTGTTTATATTCATGGCATCAGTCCACAGCAGCAGCATGAGGTCAGACTCAGAGAGGGCATAATGACATTTCTGGATGTGGCACAAACAGGAGTATGCCACAGAGTGGGACAATGACAACAGTGTGTAGGTCACGGCAGCAGCACATGAGGTCGACAGTGGCATAAATACATTCAGGAGGTGGCAAAAACAAGGGAGTAGGCCACAGAGCTGGACAATTGACAACAGTGTGGATGTCACGGCAGCAGCAGCATAGAGGGTCAGACAGCTGGCATAAATGGACATTGCTGGAGGTGGCAAAAACAGGAGTAGCCCACAAGTGGGACAATGACAGTGAGGAGGTCACGGCATCAGCCAACCGCTCAGCGATCAGGTCAACAGTGGGCGACAATGACACAGTGTTAGGTAGGTGGGTGGCAAAACCAGGGTCCCTGGAAAGATGGTTTTGTGGAAGATGGAGAAACTGTCAGCAGATGAGTTGGCATTCAGGCTCGGGTAGTGATGCAGTCAGAATAGTGGGCTGAGGCAGGTAGTTTTTGAACCCATACTCATTCTCACAGTTTGGGTTAGGTGTCCATGGCTGATGTAGTCATGATTCCATAAGGCATTGGTGTGTGGAAAACCTGGCCGATTTCACCACGCCTGATTCATCTTGACAAAGGTCAGTCGTGTCCAGCATTTCCCCGTGGACATAGCGGGTTCTCCTATGGGCTACGATGGCCCCCCTCCGCAGCGAACACCTGCTCTGATGCCACAGCAACTGGGCCGGCAGGGACAGGATCTCCCACTGCGAAACTCGGGCAAGTTGCGGCCAACACATCCATTTGGCTGCCTCAGTAGACCAGCGGATCTTCTAACTGGGGGTTGGCAGGTGGTGTAGTCCAGAGGCCCACCCCAACCTTTGTTGGTTCAGGACTGCTCCGGGTCCTGCTGCTGCTGCTGCTTGCTGGCGACTACCCACCACACTAGTGCGGGTGAAGTAAGCTGCTCATCAGTGACTCCAGACTTGAGGTTACTGGCTGATTGAGCTGGTACTAGCTCCAACCCCCCACCTTCCCCCCAGCAGCCAAGGACGGCAGTAGTACATGAGCGCTGAGGTAACCCCCGAGTCAGACCTGTCAGAGTGAGGGGGACGGAGTGCCGCACATAAAGGCAGCGGGCCAACTGATTACGGAGGATTTCCCTATAGTATTTTGAGTTTGTCCGTCTCCTCTCCATAGCTGGTAAAAAGGCTCCCATTTTGGACGCTGGTAGCGAGGGTCCAATAAGGGAGGAGAGCCAGAAGTTCATCCCCTCTGCCGGATGCTGACGTATTCGGACTTGTCCACTACCAGGCAAATAGCTGCTTCGGGCCATCATGCACAATGACTCCGAGGGCTCCTTTCCTCCATAGTCCACTGTATACAGGACCTGCCAACGGTGCTTGGTGGTCCATCTGCCTCTCTTCCTCATCTCCATCCACCTCCTCCAGCGCTCCTGCTCCTCCTCGGTCTTGTCACCGTGGTAAAAAATCCACTCAATTTCACCAGAACAATGTGCATCTGTTCCAATGTCCTCCTCGCTCCTCCTCCTCCTTCCTCCTGCCCATATCAGTCCCCACCCGGACTCATGTGGCCCCACGAGATTAGTCCGGCCAACGTCTCCCAGTCCCCTGCCCAGAACAGATTTTTTCAGAATCTGTTCCAGGACATTAAGCAGTGGAAAGAAGTTATTCATCACGTTAGTCCTGGGCCAGTTGAGGACTGAACAAATAACGTCGCCCTCCTCGAATGGCCTCAACAAACGGCAGTGTGGTCACGCATGAGCTGCCACTGGCTGACATCAAAGTTACACAGGGGAGTACTTCTGTCACCGTGGATCATCAAAAAATCGTTAATGGCCATTCTCTGTTTCAAGACTGTCGTTTATCACCCACCCAGCCACAGTGCAGGCAGGAATTTCCAACGGGGTGTAAACATCGCATATCAAGTTGTTTGGGAGCCTTTCTGCCGGCTGTGCAACTCGAGGTAGGGTGTTCCTGGCTTGTATGAATGGATAAAGTGCATGCACAGTTTTCCTGGCCATTTTCCATAATCTGTGAAGAACGTGGAGACTCAGGAACCTTTTTCATCACAACCATATTGAACACATGCGCCCATGCATGCGCATGGACCATCCCTCCTTCGGTGCAGCGCGGCAAACCGAGTACCTCCCATTGTCCGTACCTAATGGTCTTCGATTAGCATTTGGCGGGATAAAGCCACACATGGATTTCGCTTGCTGCATGACGCGGAGCAGTATCTCTGCCCCTGTGTGACTTTGTTCGCGGGCGGATTCAAGCCAGGTGTGGAACTGCGTGAGTACCGCTGTTACCCCTACACATGAGGATGATGGAGCAGATACATGTGGAGGCTGAGGATGGGTGGTGGTGGAGAGGTGGAGGGTGCGACATTGGCCTCGGGCAGGATCAGCATTTTGACTACGTGGAGGCGAAAGCGGCGTCTCCCTACCTGTCCAAGTTGTTGGTGTGCCTCCTGGGCCGACGCACATTCACCCAGTTGGCCGAAAAGCCATGTACTGGCCCTGACCTTATTACAGCTCCAGAATGTCCGCGCTGGCCGGTGCACCATTGGGAACAAACCGATAAGCTATAAGGACAGGCCCACCTTCTGTTCTACATATTTTATGACGTGCTGGTACTGCTGGGGGGGCCTTTTTGTGGAAAAGAATTACGGCTTGGAACTCACCATCTCCGGCTCGGGCACAACCATTAGTTTCCCTGAATTGTGCAGAGTCCACCATATGGGAAAAGGGAGGTACTCGCAAGTACCAACAACTTGGACAGGGCAACGGTCAGCTGCGCACCTTAGGATGGTTTGACCATACTGTTGTCTCTTTGCAATCGCCGTCGCTGAAAAACGACTGCGGCGAGCCATGATTAAAGCGAGGTGAGAGTAGCATCTGGACCCAGTGGGAGATGATGTCAAAGAGAAACAGCTCCTTCTGCAATATGTGGTGAAGCTTTGCTGTCAGCAATGGCATGCGTGCCACTGGAGGCGCTTGCTGCTGCTGCTGCTGTTGCTCGCGGCGGATGGACCACCACATCTGAGCCGATACGTTTCCTTCTCCCAGGCCACCGTTATGAGGACGCTGGCATGTAGGTTGACGCCAGGGCCGTGGTGCCAACTGTTAGCTCTACCTGGCCATGCTCACTTTCTGCTTACAGAATCTACATATAACCCATATTTCGGGCTCCTCCGGTGTCTTAGCAAAGAACAGCCGACACGACGCCGAGTTATCGAGATTTTAAAAAACCTAGCCAACACATCCGCACAGATTGACTACTTGCCAGCCAGGGCGCGCCGTCGCTGAGCCCTGTGCCGCTACTTGTTTGGACCTGCGAAGTGGGTTTTTTACCCCTGGGGTGACCCGCTTTGGCTCCTGAACCTCACACTGCTGCCTGAACCGCTGCTGACTCAAGGCCACACGACCCACATGCAGCCTGCCCACCAGTCCTGTGACGCTCAAGCCTGACGCCCTCTTCTCGCTGACGATGATGGAAGCCCCTTGCCTCACCTGGATTCCCCAAGTGCGTCGGACTACATCATCAATGCTATTTGTGTTTTTCATCGCACTGCTGTCCCCATCACCAGTCTTGGTATTCCGAGGCTGACGGTTCCCATCATCAACATGACTCCCCATCTACTCTCGAACATCTATACTTTTGCCCGCCTACTGCAAGTAAGCATGGGATATTGGCCCCATTTCTTTTCTTCGCTGGCCAATAGCAGCAGTACTGCCCTCCTCAAATTGTTCATACCTCGCTATATAGTGCTCTTGAGCCAGACGACATAGTAGATCTCAGGCTGATGGAAACCGGATGGGACAAGAGGCGGGTTGATGGACAGGTGAGGGCCGCCTGACCCGCTCCCTGGGCCATGCCAACTAAGGTTGTGTCCTGACGTTCCCGGCACCGACTCTTGGCTGGGTATGTCAGATGTGCTCTGGTAGTGAAGTGGATGACCTAGTCAAGACAACAATCAAGAACCTTGGGTTAGCTAGACAGGTAACACAGGCGGCCGCAAGATGACAGGCGGCAGTTGTGGCCTCACCGAGTGACCCCTGCTGCGAGCTCCCACCTTGCTGTGCTGCGACCTGCTACATAATGTTTGTTGCCTTGTCCACTCCGCAGGTGAATAGCCCTGCCACCTCTCTGTCTGAATACTGTTTGTTCTAAAATGTACAGACACTGTTTGAGTGAAGGATATCTGTATATGATAAACACACAAAATGCACCCTGTAATTTGACGCCAAATGAACCCACTAAGAAGCTTGGGTAACCGCTCTGATATAAATTTGCGAGTCTCCACAAATGGTCAGGGAAAAATTGACTTGTATTGCCGATATAAAAACTCTGTGTATTTTACTGAATATAAAAGCACAAACAGGCTTAATTAACCTTCTAGTGAGTATGAATTAATGCTACAGAATTTCTTTTTTGTGGGGGCGGTGAAAAAACAAAGTTTCTTTACTGAGTACAACAGCAGAAACAACACTTAATTAACCCTGGATGTAAATTGCGCAAAAGAAATGAGCAGGGACCAGAAACTCTAGCCTTTGTCGCGTGTTATAATTGCGTGTTTTCTACGCACAAGACAACAAGAGAAAAAATTGTAATTAACCTTCGTTTATGTGAATTAGCTACACAAGAAAAATGTATATTTTGGCGGTGTAAAAGACGGTTTTTCTTGGATCACAACAGCAGCAAACAACGCTTAATTAACCCCTGGATGTAAAATTGCGGCAAAAGAATTGAGCAGCAGGAAACTACTAGTCTTTGTAGCGTGTTCAATTAGCGTGTATTTCATTTCTACGCTAGCACAACAAGAGAAAAAATTGTAATTAACCTTCGTTTGTGAATAATGCTACATGAAATTGTATTTTGCGGTGAACAAAGAACGTTTCTTGGAGTCACAACAGCAGCAGAACAACGCTTAATTGAACCCCCAGGATGTAAATTTGCGCATAATAAATTGAGCAGCCGGAAACTACTATCTTTGGTACTCTTCTTATCAATGCGTGTTTTCTAACGCTACAACAACAAGAAGATAAAAATTTAATATAACATTGCGCTTGTGAATATGCTCCAGGAGGAAAATTTAATTTATGGTCGGTGAAAAAGACGGTCTATATTTGTCACCACAAGGAGCACAAAAACAACGCTTAATTAACCGCCATGATGTAAATTGCGCAAAGAATTAAGCAGTCCGGAAACTATTAGATTTGTATCGTGTTACATTGCGTGTTTTCTACCCTACACAACAAAGAAAAAATTGTAAATTAATAACCTTTTGGTGTTCTATCTTCTATAATTATGCTACAGGAAAATTTGTAATTTTTTTGTTGGTGGTGAAAAAGACGTTTCTTGGAGTCACAGACAGCAGCAGAACAAACGCTTAATTAATCCCTGGATTAATTTGCGCAAGAAGAATTTGATCAGCAGGAAACTACTAGCTTTGTAGCGTGTTACAAATTGCGGTTCAACCTAACACAACAAGAGAAAAAATTGTAATTACCTTGCTGTTTGTTGAATTATGCTACAGGACAATTGTATATTTATTGGCGGTGAAAAAGAAACGTTTCTTGGAGTACACGAACAGCACAGTTAACAACGCTTAATTTACTCCCTGGATATAAATTGCGCAAAAGAAATTTAGAGGCAGGCCGAACTAATTAGCTATGTTAAGCGTGTTTACAATTGCTGTATACTACGCAACACAACAAAGAAAAAATTGTAATTAACCTTCGTTTTGAATTATGCTACAGGAAAATTGGTATATTTTGGCGGTGTAAATAGACGGTTTCTTGAGTCACAACAGCAGCAGAACAACCTTAAATTTAACCCTGGGTTAAATTGCGCAAAAGAATTTAGCCCGGGAAATATAGTTGAGCTGTTCAATTTTGTGTTTTTTTACGCTACAACAAAAAAAAAATGTAATTAACCTTCGTTGTGAATTAGCTACAGAAAATTTATTTTTTGCGTAAAAAACGTTTTTTTGGGACAAAAACACAAACAACCTTAATTAAACCCCTATGTAAAAAGCCAAAAGAATTGAGCACCGAACACACTTTTTAGCTTTTACAAATTTCTTTTTTCTCGCTACACAACAAGAGAAAAAATTGAATTAACCTTTTGTTTTTAATTATCACGGAAAATTTTTTTTTTTTTTGAAAAAAAAGGTTTTTTTGGCACAACACAAGAACAAACCTTAAAACCCCTGGAGTAAATTCGCAAAAAATTTAGCAGCCGAAAAAACTAGCTTTGGTAGTGTGGTTACATTGCGTGTTTCTAGCGCAACACAAACAAGAGAAAAAATTGTAATTAACCTCGCCTTGTGAATTATGGCTACAGCAAAATTGTATTTTTTGGCGGTGAAAAAGACCGTTTCTGGAGTCAAAACAGCAGCAGAACAACGCTTTATTAACCCCTGATGTAAATGCGCAAAGAATTTGAGCAGCCAAAAATGAAGTGGTGTTTTGTATTAGTAAAAACGCTGTTTCTTTAAATGAATGACAACAGGAACTGCTTTAGATGCCCCTTGGATATCAATTGTGCTGTAGCAGATAAGCATTAACATGTTATGCACTGGACTTTAGATCCAAGTACAGCCAAAAAAATCATAAATAGAACATTAAGAAAGCTGTCTCTGAGACAAGCTGAGACACCCACAAAAAGCGCTGTAATAAAAATCAGTTTCTTCATAACAATCAGCCGCGGCAGCCAACCTTCCCTGATCAGTACAGTGAGAGCGGTATGAGCTCCCAGCGTCGCGCCCGGACTTATATAGTGCGGTGACGTCACAGAATCCCGCCGGTCTCTGATTGGCTTCATCTCTGCACGTCATGCAGGCTATGCCCTTCTTCCTCCCAGAGTGCTGGCCCCATGTAGCGCCATGTGCTCGCAGCCATTTTATCAATCAAATGCACACTTCGTTCACCCGAAGTACCCCAAACTTCGACTTCGTTCAGAACTGAAGTTTTCCTGAAACTCTCAACGAATTCCACTTCGTTAGAATCGATTCGGCCATCTCTAGTTATTACAAAGGGATCTAGATAAGTTGGAGGCCTGGGCAGAGAGGTGTAACACAGATAAATGCAAGGTTATGCACATGAGGAGAAAAAAATCCATTCCATGATCTTACACGGAAAAACCCTGGGTAAAAGTGTCATGGAGAAGGATTTGGGAATCCTGGTGGACAGTAAACTTAATTTTAGCAGCCAGTGTCAGGCAGCAGCTGCCAAGGCAAACAGGATTATGGGGTGTATTAAAAGGGGCATGTGACTGTTCAGTGGATCCGCTGGACCACCGCAAGCGGTGGTAGTTAAGCCACGCCAGGGAACGGAATCTAAGTAGCCCCCGGTTTTCACCAGAGCCCGCCGCAAAGCGGGATGGACTTGCTGCGGCGTGAGGCTACCAGGTCGTTACCCCTGACGTGACTTGCTTGCAGTGGCGGCCGGGGTACAGCGTGGTACAAAATCGTAATCCAAAGGCGTAGTTGGGGACAGGCAGAAGGTCAGGGCAGGCAGCAGAGGTTCGTGGTCAGAGACGGGCAGACAGTCAGGGCAGGCGGCAAACAGGCAAGGTCAGGAAACGTAGCGGAACGGACTGGTACACGGATAAACAATACGGACTCAAGGACACTCCAAACTCACTCTAAGCACACCAACAATCTGGCAGCGACTGCTAGGGGCGTAACCCTTAAATAGAACCAACGTCCGGAAAGCAACCAATTAATGGGACACTGGCCCTTTAAACCTGATCCGAGTGTCGCGCGGGCGCGCTAGGGGACGGGCACGAGCACGGCAGTCAGGACGGCCGGGAGCGGCGTTCACAGGAGCGGGGCCAGGTAAACAAGCAGGCGCCGGGACCGTGGGCACAGGGGTGGTCGTGGGCGACCGCGATGCCCGCGCCGAGTCCCCTGCGGGGAGAGGACCGGCCGCAGCGGCGCCCGCGACCCCCGTGACAGGGCATAGATGCACATGATGATAACATTATTCTCCCATTATACAAGTCATTGGCTAGACCACACATGGAATATTCTGTACAGTTTTGGGCACCAGTTCATAGGAAAGACATTGTAGAGCTTGAAAAAGGTGGGCAACAAAAATAATAAAAGGACTGGTTGGACTACAATACCCAAAAAGATTAGCAAGATTAGGGTTATTTAGTTTAGAGAAAAGACAGCTTAAGGGTGACATAATAAATATGCTTAAATATATTAAAGAACAATATAGAGATCTCTCTCAAGATATATTTATCCCCAGGACTGTATCCAGAACAAGGGGACATATTCTGCAACTAGAGAAAAGAAAGTTTCTACATAAACATAGAAAGGGGTTCTTTACTGTAAGATTAAGACTGTGGAACTCTCTGCCAGAGGAACTTGTCATGGTGAATTCAATAACACAGTTCAAAAAGGGTCTGGTTTTTTTTTCGAGAGCGTTGGTGCATCCCCCCAAAGGGGACAAATCCCGGGTGGGTTTATGTTCATGTTTTTGGGGCCCGGGGTTGTTATTTTCCCCCCCTTTTTGAAGTAATGACACAAATTTAAGTTTCTTCACTATTTTTCTTTATGTTTTAAAGGAGCCCCTTTGGGCCCGGAAGTTCCTGTAGCCAACCCTAGTTTTAATACCCTGACATAGTTAGAAAACGATTTTGACCCCTTTTGATTTTGAAACATAAATATTAAAAGGGGAAAGGGAGGCTAAATGGGAAAATTGTCCCAAAAATCCAACGGGACTTCATGCAACCATTTTAAATTGGCACTCTTCATTGCGCTGGGGCCCGGGCCCTCACCCGGGAACCACGATGCGGGAAAATAACCCCAAAGGATAAAGGGACCCAGCGATAATAAATGAATGCTTTTTTTTAAACCCAATTTCCCCAATCCACCAGCGGGGGTGCGGGGGATAAAACCCGACGGTTTGGGGCTCTTAAACCCCTTTGGGTTAGGGTCACAAAATTTTTTTAAAAAACCAGTCCCTCTTTTTAATATTGGAAGAAAAAGGGGGGTTTTGTTCACATATTAACGTCTTTTTCCTTATGAAATTACAAACACTTTTAAAAACATAAATGCTTTCAAGGGTATCAAAAAACCCCCCCGGGCGGGAAAATTAACAAAATACATAAAAGGAAAGGATTAGTGAATCCCAAGATGGGAAAATTTTAAATTTTCAAATATGGGGGGTCAATAATTTCTTAAAAAACCCTTGGGGTTTGGCTTAGTGTTTTGCTCAAAAAACCAAAATCCCTTTCCCCTTACCCCCAAAAGGGGTTCCCAATCACCCCATTTTGGGGGTTACTCCCTTTCTCTTGCCCAACTTCTTGGCTATCTGTCACCCGGCATGTACTCTAAAAAAATTTTTCGAGGCACCTAAAGGGGACTTTCGGGCCCTTTTTGATTTTATATAAAGGGCTCTTTTTAAAGGGGGTTTTAAATCTAAGGGACTGCTTCCAATATAAATTTTATCACAAGGGAAACAAGGGATTGCTAGATCACTTGTGATTTATCACAGTTAATACTTTTCCTTTTCCTTTTTTTCTGTTGCCCCCTTTGGGTTTGGTTACTTTGGGTTAGGGATTTCTTTGTTTCATTAAAAGCATTTATTTTTTTAAAACGTGTTTGTAATCAAAAGGGAAATGACTTATGTTTAGGTAAACCCCCCCCCCAATTGTTCCCTCCCCTTTTTAAAAGACACGGTTTTTAAAAATGTCCCGGGAAAAAAGGGGCTATACGGAGCCCAAAAACCGCGTTTTTTACCCCCTTTCCCCCTGACTGGGGGTTTGGAAAATTTGTTAAATAAGCACTTCTTTTATTTCATCGCGGGGCCCCATTTATCCTTTGGTTTTAATTTATCCTGCACGGGCTTTACGGGGGGCCAACCCCGGGGCCTAATAAAAGGTGCAATACACCCGGGTTGCATGAAGGCCCTTCGGGTATTTTTGGGGGGAGCTTTCCCCCAAACTTTTCCTTTTGGGCCCATGTTGACTATTTGATGCTTTTACTCATTTTGGCATTATGAGCCCCCAGTCCCCACTACATCCAGTAGTTATTTCTCCCACGGGGACTTTTAGTATTTTTACCCCCTTTAAATAAAGGGGGGTGAAATTTAAAGGGGCTTGTTGTTTTAAATTTTAAACCCCTGGGGTCTTTTTAATCGAGGGGCTCCCACATAAAAACATCATAAACAACACAAAACAAGTTTTCAAGTTTTTGGGCCCTTTGGATGTACCAACAAAAGATAAGGAAAATTTTCTTTATTTTTACAAATTTGGGGGAAAAAGCAAACTCAAGAACAAATTGGGTGGGGCCCCCAACTCTTTAAAAGTTTTAGGGAAAAAGGGAAATTTAAACCACGGGGTCTACCCTAAAAAAACTCCCATCTTTTTTTTAATCGGAGGAATTTTTTTCCCCCCAAAGGGAATAAAGCTTTGGGGGATGTTCTTTTCATTGTTTCCATTAATAAATAGATTATGAAAAAAAAAAAATGGAAAGTTATACAAAAAAGATAAAAAACTCAAAAAAAGGGCAGACACATAAAACCCCAATGAAATTATAAGCATTTACCAAAGAAAATTTAAAAAAAACCTGGGAAAAACGGAAAACCCATAAAAAAAAACAAAAAAAAAAAAAAATTTTTTGGGTTTTTGATATTATAAAAAAATACAAAGTAAAACCCTTGGAGATATGAGGGGGAAGCCAAAAATCATTTTAAAAAAAAATCAAAATGTTTATGGAAGAAATAGAAAAATAAGCTTTTGGGACGTTGAAATAAATCTTTTGGAAAATTTAATTGGGAATGTTAAACAATAAGGGTTTAACTACAGAATAAAAAGAAAAACCAATTTAAAAATACACAAAAATCTAACAAAGGAAAAGGGCCCCAAACAAAAAACCGAAAAAAACGAGGGGGAAAAAACCAAAACAGCAAAGAAAAAAAAGGGGAAAAAATTTAAAAAAAAATTTAAAAATATATTTTCAAGTTTCCCCAAATGGGGAAACCCCATCTACAATGTCATATCCCCCCCAAACTACCCTTTATTCTCCCCAAAACTAAAAGCCCAAAAATAAAGGGTTAATTTTCTCCCACCGAACCTTTTTAAATTTGTTCCATCCCCTTTTGGGCCCTTAAAAAATTTTTGGTTAGTTTATTACAGTCAAAAGACATTTGGGGATAAATGCGGGCCAAAATAAAAGAATATGCGGAAAAACCCGGGGCAACAAGGGAAAGGCTCCGATTTAAGAGTTTGAGAACTTATTTTTTAAAAACCCAAGGGCCTCCCCTTTTACAAAAACAGGATTTACGGGAAACCCTAAAAAGGGGAAAATTTAACCAGGGGAATGTCCGCCTCGACCGTAAAACCCTTTAATTTTTTACCCATTTAAAGGGTTTAGAGGGAAGCAATAATTTTTAAAAAAAAAATTTATGGAGGGGCCCTTGAAAACCCCAGCAAACAACAAAAATAAAAATAAAAAAATGAAATTAATAGCCCAAAAGGGGGAATGGGCCCCTCAAAAATTTAAAAAAGAAAAAAAACCTTTAATAAAAAAACCCTTGGGGGGGGTTTCTAGTGGGATGGACTCTAACGTTTTACAAATTGGTTTTATGTATACCCTTGATATGCAACGAACATACCCGGGTTTGAAAACAATCCTTTTGGGAAATACAATCAAAACTTTAAAAGTTACTGCGGGAGGGTGTTTTTTGGGGTTTGCTTTTAATTTAAAAGATAAACAATATTTGGGAAAAAAATAACCCAAAAACCCCCCAACTTTTGTGGGCCCCAAGACCCCAAAAAAAAACATTTCCACCCCAAATTGGGGGACCAAAAGTTTCCTTGGTAGCAATTGGGGGGAAAACCCTTTAAAAGATTTAAAAGACAAGGGATCTCCAACCTTATTTTTTTTTTTCCCTTTCCCGGCATTAGGGGGGTAACTACAGTGCTAAAAAGTTTCCCCAAATTCAAAGCTTTTCCCGATATCGATGGGGAAAATTTGACGGGGAAATAGCCTTTTACTCCATATCCCCCACCCCTGTAAAAGTACATAATTTTTTTTGCACAAAAAAAAATATAAGGGGAAAGGGCAAAATTTTTTTTAAAAGCAAATTTTTAGATTTTCTTTACCCAATTTTTTTGAATTTAAACGTTTTTTTTATTTAAACTTTTAGGGGGTGCCAAAGGGGGGTGCTGCTCGCCTTTTATTGGGGAACCTCTTTTTGGGTTGGGGGGAAACCAAAAAAATTTTTACAAAGTGGGAAAAACCTTTTTTTAGTGGGCCCATCTTATTGGGGGCACTTTAAAGACCTTTTTCTTTCTGGGGGCCCTGATGTGGCGTTTCCCTACCGAAAATTTTTCCTGTAAAATTTTTAAAACACATCAATCTGAATTTTTACCCCAAAAAGTAAAATTTAAACATTAAACCTTTTCCCGGGTATTATTACTCACTAAACCCCCGAAAAAAACAAGTCGTTACAAAATTTATATGGGAAAACCCCCCATTTGGGAAAAACGATTTTACACGAATCTTCACCCCGCCCCACTATTTATCTTCCCCCGGGATATTTTCCGGGACTAGGGGGCCCCAGAAAGGGGAAAGATTTTTTTAAAAAACCCAAATCATATTATAAAAATAGATTACGGCTGAAGGGGTATACAAAAACCAAAGTCACGAAGGAAAAAACAAAAATTTAATAAAACACAGGGGTCCCTTGGGTATGTATAAGAACCAGCAAAAAATAAAAATGGGACAGTAAGTTTACACCCTTTCCCCGGAGTTTTAATTTTCCCTTTTAAAAAAAAAAAAAAAAAAAATATTTTTAAAAAATTTTCACATCAAGACAGGGTAAAAAACTGGCCCAACTTTAGATAAGGGAAAACACTTAGTGGCTAAACGCAATAAAACCATAGGGGTGGGAAAAATTCCCCCTATTTTTCTATTTCTCAAAAAAGAGACGGCTTCCTTTAAAAAGGGTTTTTTTCCGTTAACAAAAAATGGCCAATTTTTTTAAATAACAATGAAACAAAACACCCTTTAAAAAAAAACAAGGGGCAGACAACAAAAAGGGTAAAAGGGAAAATTTTAACTTTTTTAACCATTTGATCTAACCCCAATTTCCCCTTTTACCCCTTGTGATAAAATTTTAAAATTGGCCCAGCATTGGGAATTTAAAAACCCCTTAAAAAGCATTTATATAAAATAAAAAGGGCCAAAATTTTCCCCTTCGGGCAGCGAAACTTTTTTAGGAACTAAGGGTCGACAGATTCCAAAAATTTTTGGGGGATAGAGAAGTTTGATAACCCCCCAAAAATGGGGCTGATTTTGGGAACGCCCCGGGGCGTAAACGCGGGGGGCATTTTGGAATTTTAGCTGAACCCAGAGCACCCAAAGGGGTTAATTTTAGGAAAAGATCGACCCCGCATATATTGAATAAAAGTTGCCCACCATCTTGGCATCTCACCCATATCCCTACCCTTTTTTGGTATGTTTTAAAATTGGGCCCCGGGGTGTCTTTGATACATTGATAAACCCTTTATGTTTTTAAAAATGTTTGTAAGGGAAGGAAAAAGACGTTTTGTATAAATGTAAACAAACCCCCATGTCTTCCCCCCTTTTAAAGGGGCATTGGTTTTAAACCTATGTGAAACCCTGAAAAAGGGTTAAAGAAGGGCCCAAACGCGTCGGTTTTTTATCCCCCCGCACCCCCACTGGGGGATTGGAATTGGTTAAAAAAATTTCACTTCATTAATTCAAACGTGGGTCCTTTTATCCTTTTGGGGAAATTTTTCCTTGGGTTTTGAAAAACCCTGTTCCCGTTCTAAAGGGATGTTAAAATGGGAATGTTTCTCTTTCTCGGTTTCCTCACTTCGCGCACACAGTTTCATGCTTTTTATGCCCTTTGGTTTTAGAAAACTGACATATGCATTTGGGGGGGTAACCCGTGGGTTTTTCATTGCCCTCTATAAAAAACCTTTGATGGGGGGAAAACATGCATGACTCCCCTTGTTCTTCCTCTTTGGGCATAGGTGCATAATATGACTTGGTCATCTCCCTCTCAGTCCACTATATGGAAGGCTGAAACAGTTCTTCAGACTCATCCATGCTAACTGATGGAAAGTATTTGGTTGACTAAAGGCATTCTCAGGAAAAAGAGAAACAAATATATAAAACTACATGTCACAATGAAAAGATGCCTAAATACATTTAAATAGAAAAGTCTGCTTGTTTTGTCTAGGGGATAAGCATTATAGCTGATACAAATGGGCACCAGGCTCATTCCTCAGCAAAAATTAGTTCTAGAATGCAGAGTACAGGCAGGGCCGCCATTAGGGGGGTACAGCCAGTACTCCCGTTTGGGGCCCGGCCAGTCTGTGAAGCAAGGGGGGGCCCGCGGCCGCCGGCAGCAAAAGCCCCTTGCTTCACACAGCAATGGTAGAGAGAACAGGCAATCAGCCTGTTCTCACTACCATGCCCGCTGTTTTTACGTCAATTATGGAGGGGAGGCTTTGAGTGGGGCCCGCACACATTTGAGGGGCCCGTGCTCCGCCTCCATGTCTCAGCTGTGCGCCGCTCAGTAGGTTTACATAGTCTAGGCAGTTTCACTGTAACTTACTTTCCTCCTCTGTGCTGTGACAGGGGCAGCAGGACCCCTCCTCCCCCTGTCCGCGCCGCATCCGCGAGACTCTGCACACAGAAGGCCCCTCCTCCCGCTGGGCGATACCAAAAATTCAATTAGTGAGGCTCCGCCCTGTGGGTGGAGTCTCGCGGATGCGGCGCGGACAGAAGGAGGAGGGGTCCGGCTGCCCCTGTCACAGCACGGAGGAGGAGAGTAAGTTACAGTGAAACATCTATGGATTCTGTACCTGCTGTAATGTGAACTTGTAGGAAGTTCTAAAAGTTTCTGGAGATCTGGCAGCTCTGGTTCTTCTCTTGTGTCCGCGGCGTTGGGTGGTGTGGCACCAGTTTTGGTGAGCAACTCTCCTAGACAAATACTTCTTGCCCAACTCTATGTATTGTACGTGTATAGCAAGGATATTGGGCTCAATAGATGATGCAAGCGTAGCTCAGCTTCTGGAGTTTAGGGGAGGGGGGGGGCACAAACTTTTTGTGAAAGTTGTTTTTTGCTATTAATAACCCTTTAGTTTTGGGTGTACTTTCACGGTATTTGGGGACCTATGTTATGTCTTTAAAGAAACAGCACATTTTTATTGACTTTTTGTTAAACCCCTTTTCTGGATTTGATATCAATGGCACACCCTACAGAGG